>JAZGTK010008508.1:0-18215 GCA_036877625.1 Ambastaia sidthimunki
AAGATGAATGAGTAACTAGTGGAAAATCATTTCAGAGTCTGTTTATAATCCAGCAGCAGTTATACCTCCAGG
Source organism: Ambastaia sidthimunki (assembly GCA_036877625.1). Lineage (NCBI taxonomy): Eukaryota > Metazoa > Chordata > Actinopteri > Cypriniformes > Botiidae > Ambastaia > Ambastaia sidthimunki. Next base: position 73 of record JAZGTK010008508.1, read on the forward strand.
CTACTGCAGTATCAAACTCAGTGAGACGCTTGTGAAGGAAAAGACTTTGAAAGATGAAGAGGAATCTGAAAGCATTTTCAGAGATTTGAGCAATTCATTCCTCCTTTATCATCTTTGAATGATTCTATATAAATACTAATAATGATTATTTTCAACAAATGATCATTTTCAAGTAGTAAGGGTCGGGTTAAAAATATTAATGTGAATGCATTTTATCAGCAAACTATACTGTACTTCAAGTGATATTTAAAAAAATATATCTAACTATATATAGCACCTTTCAAACAAAACAGTTCATTAAAAAAAATTTGATAGGAAAATTGTTGTTGAACTTTTATATCGTGATGATCTAAATGGTTACTCAGCTAAAACAAACCAACACTTAAGTTAAGGATAGTTTCACATGAAGAGCAATGTTTCCCCTCTACCTGTATTCACAAATTCATTTATTCATTTGGCAGACAATGCCGAGCTTATTGGTTTGATTTCCAGGGAATACAAGTGACATATTGTTTATCATAATAATCACTGCATTTCACTTTGGATGAAACTCATAAATGTTAATGATTCTAAACAATGTTTGTCACCTCAAGTATGTTAGTATGTAGGGAACTTGATTAATCTAGTACAGAGAGGATGAAAGAGTGATAGCTTCTTTCCACAGCCGGCAACATCTTGCAAAGCCTCTGCAGCTGAAGGAGGCCTCTGTCATTTATTATTTAGTCATTTTTTATAATGGAAATACTTTCTCAATTGACTCTCAGTTTTGTATATTTGCACAGCGGTTATTTCCTGTCTTCACACGTCCATCCGCTCGTGTTTATTTGGTGTCACAACACGCTCGGACCCGTTTCAAGACGCAACAAAAGTGCACTTTAAAAATGAGTTTTGTCTTTGTTTATTGGTTCAGTCAGCTAGGTTGGAATGAAAAGGCTGCGGTGTGTCTATCATGAGGTGATGGCTAAACTGAATCAAACAAGCTGCTTCCTAGTCAACATTATCCCAATTCTTAATCCAATTTTTCAGGTCTGAGACAGCCGACAGCCTGTTCTGTTTGACTCAAATGTCAAAAAGAGTTACAACCTTATTTAGGGTTAGATGCTCATTGCTCAAGTGAAATTCTTCTGTAATATCTGATCAGTTCCTTTTTCAGCAGATGCATTTGGCTTCTTGGTTAAATCTCACTAAACCTGTTAAACAAGAAAAAAACACATTATGTTTTGCTTAGAAAATGATTTTAAGAAAAGAATAACAATTAAGTACATCCTCAGTTTCATTGCTACAATGCAAAACAATGTTACACTATTTTAGTATTTAAATCATCATGGTTGTCTGATTATAAAATATTTTGTATTAAAGCAACAGTAAATGAAAATCTAACAAGAATAAGAAAACAATGGTAATTACAGATTTTACAAGATTTTATAACAGTCACGTTCTATAACAGGGGTGTTACTGACCACTGACCCAAATCTCAGCTTTGATGACCGACCCCACTGCCAAGTTGTTAAGGTCTGAAAGCTTAAAGGAAGACTCACCTTTGACCTCTGAATGTCACTGCGGGCCTATGAGGGGTTAACAGCCCCTCAATCTTTCATTCAGGGTCCAACCCCCATCAAAACACCATGCCAATACATCATGTCCAACACAGCCATCATCAACTAAATCATTCAAATCATGTTTTAAACAACAGTTTCTTCCAATTTATTCACTTCTTTTCAGCCTGGGTAAGTTCATGTTTTTCAAATGAGAAAAATGGAAGTTATAAAATTGTAAATAATGCACTCTCTTATGTTAATGTCTCTAGCACATTAACATAATACAGTGCAAATTGACTTTAAAATGCATTATCTGCATTTAAGAAATGATTTAATTGGGCTAATTTAATTTGAGGTACATCATTATGCAACGAACAATTCAGCAAATAACAAGAACACAATATTCATCACATTAAATGAAAACATGTTGGCAAAACAGGCAAGATAAAGGGAAAACAATGAGAATCAGTATCCCGCCTGACCTTTGATCCCATTTGCTGATGTCAGTTCCTCCCTCCTCTCTTCCATTGTCAAACCTCAGGAAGCAAACCAAAGACCCCACGGGCCAGCCGGCCAGACCCAGGGTCTCACACTTCATCAGAAGGACCCAGAAGGCTTTGGGTGGTGTGGGTCAGTGTGAGTGTATGTGAGTGTTTAAAGATGGGAGGGGGTTCAGGGTGATCTGGTGCCCTTGGGCAGCAAGAATGACTAAGTACCCCAGTAGTGAAAATAAGGGCCCCAAAGACAGAGTGACTTCCTCTTGTGCTGCCCATGTTTTATATCCACTGAATTAAAGGAGTCAGTTTGGCTGCACAGGTCAGTTTAACCACACCACGGCCCTTATGAGCTTTAACAGGAATTTGTTGGTCTCTGATAATAATAAAAATAATCTGTAATCTATTATAACCTGCAGTGTTTCATCTTAAATAAAGAGATAACCCTCTGATAAGGTTATTAGCCCAGAGTGCTCGCACATGTAGTTCAGAATGAAGACTGAAGGGCATGCTGGGTAAAATTCCATAACACTCAGCACAAGACTTCAAAGGTGGTGACACGATACAACACCGGGCTGACAGAGGGAAGATTGAGAGCTCTTTCATGTCCATCTCAGCAGAAAACACTGTAATGTATTGAACACAGAGTACAGAAACATCAGGTAAAAGACTGAATGATTTTAAAAACAAAGATTTATTTAAATGACTTGAGACAAAAAGAGTCAGCAAGCTCACTCAAATCTCTGAAGCAGTCTCTACAGCATAGGGCTGATGCTCAAAGACCTCAGGTTACCCAACAGTGACCCGTTATCGATGAGCTCGTACCAATTCCCAGATGTTTATCTGTTAGTGAAGGTTTACATCTGCTCAGAAGGTTAAATGCGTCCAACAGCTGTTTTCTTTTTCTTGCTGATTTGTGTGACTCACGGTTAAGGGTTAAATCGTATGTGGTTTTTGAGTTTCTCAGCTTCAGTCTAGAGGTGAGCATCTACGTCTCGTCTCTCACCTCTTCTTACATCTTACAGGAACATCAGTCTGTCTTCCTCTTCTTCCACCAAACACCTGAAACAGCAGAAGAAAAAAAATCTATTTAAGCTGCTGTTATTTCACTCAAAGCTTCAAAGTTGTTTCATGCTTCAATCCCAAATCCTGTTTTTGGCACAAACCAGAATATGATCTCCACTAATAGTAAAAGGTTAAGGTAACAACATGTCTCAAAACAATAGAGATTTCATGTTGCATATTCCATCAAAAACAAACACAACACAGAGGACTGTCAGCCACACCTGCTGTGAGTAATTACAGTAATCAGGTAAGTTAAACAGTCAGCTGTCAGACATGGATGGAGACTGCTTGCCCTGTTTCTCTTTCAGGTAGATCACGAGAGGCTCTGAGCTCTATTATTAACATGCTGATGATACGTCAGCCCACCAAATTCTCTGTCGGTCTACTCTGAGTATTGGGGGAGATTAGGTCCAGCCCCCTGAAGAAATCCAGCCATGTCTGTTCCATCATATGTGCATCATGAGCTAAACAAGACTTGATTTCACCACCAACACTTTGTTTAGCTAAACTATCTTAGCGAGCAGGTAGTTCACAAGTATCCATCATGAAATGTCGGCAGGGGAGCAACATTTAAATTAGCAAACACAAATGTAAGAGGGCAGACATGGTAGAAAGAAGACAAAAGAGAAAACACTAAGAGACAGAAGCCACATGATTCAGAGCAGATTGTCCATCAGGGAACAGAATCATGTGTTATGAATGTAGGCAGTGCTATTTCAGAGGGCCAGTTTATTTTAAAAGAGGGTCTATAACCACAACCACGGTAATTAGAACCAAACCATCTTGTTTGTTATTTCAAATCAAAAGGTGTCTGTTGTAAATGACCAATGATTTTTTTAATCTGCAGAATGTAAACTGAGGACAGCGAGCGGTTTCTAATTGTTTTTAAACATAAATCCTGAGTGATTCCTCTTTTCGTCGCACAATCACTGCTTTTTTTACTACCCACTTTTCTTTATGCTTAAAACTAAAAGTTTTGTCTTCCTGCCAGACAGGAAAGCTGACAGGTGAGGTTATTACTACAGCTCTGTGCATTTCGGAGTCTCTCGTGGGACTGCAGGAATGTGGGAAGTTTATGATTTGGGGAGAAAGTGCATCGGCAGTCTGTGAAATGTATTGGAGACAGTGAAGAGATAAACACAGTTAGAGACAATACACTCCTTCTAACAAACAACTCCTGGTGCTATCTGTTTGGAATACACACTCCGGGCAGCAGGAGTTTATTCCATAGCTGTCAGTCTGACTGAGAACGTTTTATTGTGAAACACCATCTCTCATAAAAACCTCCTCAACTCTTATCCTTTCACTTAAACATTGATTTCCATCATTAGGACTTACACAGGAACTGATGTCTAATGCATTGTTGGGATTATACGTGATGGTGGTGGCACTTAAAGATCTGGATTCAAACTGAGCTTCAGGTTTCTGGTATCTCTCAAACAGAACTTCTACACAGAGAAAACCCAAACAGAGTCTGCAGAAAGCAAGCTGTGAAGATAAATCACTCATTATTATTCAGAAACAAGAGGAGCAAATGAAGGTCCATCAGGTAGCAGGTGCAACTGAGCCAAAATCAGCCTTCAATTACTGTTCTCCCAATTCCCAATCAATACCAACTGTGAGCAAAACAAATGGACCCTGTACAACACTAATGAAACATAGAAACAGCTTTTTGCTTTAGGTGCACCTGAAAATTAGTAGACAAACAGAAAAAAAATTTTTTTAATGCAAACCCAGCTAACAATTTTACGTTGCAAGAATGTTTCCCTAAAATTTCCATTCAGAAAAAAACATGATTTAACAACTTTAAAAACACATTCTACTAATGTTACTAATGCTGATAACTTTAAGAGAATGTTTAGAAAACATTAGCCAACAATCCGACTAGCATTTCTTGTTCTTGGCCTGCTTATCTTACACCCACATGCAAGCACTCCACCTCTCCAATCTTCTGGTGGAGAAGAGCTCCCCATTTCTCTCCAGACTATTTCTGCCAAGGAGTCTGGGAAGGACTGCAGTCCTCTGATTACTGCCTCAACCCCGGAGCCACTCCAGGGGCAAACAGGGTCAGAGGGCACTGGTGCTCTAGGATGACCTTTAGAGTGGCCTCTCTCCTCAAACGCTGCTATAGGGACAATTGAGCTCTGTGCTGGATGTGGACAGAGCTTTCAGATCTACAAAACCTCACAAGTGTAGTGTGAAAAAGTGTGAAAAGACAGGCATACCAGCCACAATGAAATGTGTTAAATAGTTGGTTCACCCAAAAAAACATTTGGAAAGTCATTTGGACTGCTTTTGTGTCGTCTCTTTAGCGGTTTAACAGCTTAATAACTGCATGACAGGTTTGGAATGACAAAGTTACAAGAATGTGTTCATATTTTTATTGGCCATAAGAGATTAATCAAAGGACAGTAATTTTTGCGCTTAAAGTTACACAGAAGCATTGAACTGTATAATGTACCCTCAGGTTCTTAGTCAGCTCACTGTAGTTCTCCTTGATAGTAGGAGTGGAAGGAACTATAATGCTACAGTGGAAGAACTTCCATCCAGAGGCCTGGGCTCTCGTAGGTTCTCCACTCTCTGTGGAAAAAAAAACACAAGATTATGACTTTTCCTTTCTTCTCAGGTAACAATATCTGCTTCCATTAGACAGGGCAGATGTTCGTTATTCTGGCCTCAATGAAGTGTTTGTGAAAAGGAGGTGAGAAACTGAGCCTGAGTCTCACCTTGTTTCTTTCAACATGAATAATGAAAGTGCAGCAGATGTACTGATGGAGCTTAAGGTGTGCGGAAAACACAGATAATAATAGCAGTTAATAAAACACAAGGAACTTCTGCTTTCATTCATATGCGTGAGAGTTATACAGCACATCCCAGAGGGAGTGTGTTAAATACGGTATTAGATATCAGGACAGAGAAAACACAGGCTGACGGAGATTACTGTGTCCAGCAGTTGTGTACCCCCAAACTCCCCATATGGAAGAGTACTACATTCTTTCACTGTAATTTGAGGAACTGTATTTCCTGTTAGTCCTCATTCCCATAATCCCCTTCTCCTTATGATCAGAGGAGGCATCCTAAATAGCAAAAGCCACAGTTTGCCCCTTCCTAGTCTGTGCCAGAAATTCTTGGGTTACAAAATACTTTCTGATTTACAAACCTTAGATGAGAGATAACTAGAAGAGTTAGTCACGTAGCCTTTCCATTTGGTGCTGCCTCTCCATAGCAGACAGCTGGTCTTCAGAGATGGCCACTTACTCGACCGGGCAGTCAGCGGTAATTGCATCAACCTCCTGTTGGGGGCAGCGAAATAAAGGTCAATTCAAACACAAAGCATTTACACTTCGTATCCTGCATCATAAACGTTGCCGGTGCCACCGGGTTATCCTAATTATGTTCTGGTAAAGACTGCAGTGCAGGTAGATGAGAGCCACACATACATACAGAGCCTGTCCTCCCCCATTAAGACAAAGCAGGGCTTTATTCGGTTCATCTGGGTATCTTAAGTGCCTGATTAATTGGTGATGAATTCAATTACACAGAATGAAAGAATTTGCATGTCAATGCTGCAGTGTGATGGTGGGTTTGGGCAGTAAAGGAAACAGACACACACATTTCCCCAGAGCCCAGAACTGGCAGAGTGGCTGCTGCTCATCTCAGCATGAACACAAGCTCGGTACTGGAGAGAGTCTAGACATCATTTTGAAGCCGATTCGCTGCTTCTGTTCAACACTGCAGATGGGCTGAGCTTCACTATGGTACCCTGCTCTGAAAACACTGCATTCCACCTAGACGCAGAGCTGGTGCCTCCAGCCCTTCTTTCTCATGCTATCATTTCCATGTAACCGCTGTCATTATCTCTTTAAAACACCAGTACAAATCACAGTCAGATGCTGTAAATGATTACAAATACAAAACAGTCCTGATCTGTTTCTGTAAACACAAAACTGGCACAGAACATGTTTACAGACTGGCATTAGTTTTCCAATGTGCCCAGATTAAGTCCTTGCCTTGACAATATACAATAGCGCCACTTACAAGTTAACCCCCTTGACTCCATCTCTGTCTTTCTCTTAATGTCTCAATCTGTCACTCCAGCCCTCCTTTCACATCCCAGCCCAGAAGTGAGTGCTAAGCCCCTCTCCGTATTGCATCTGGGAGATGTGAGAGGCTGCATGAGTGAATTATTAGGCATGGTGAAAGCTTTCCCACATCTGCCGTTTTAATGGAGATGTGTGCTGACATCTGTGGGGTGACAGAGTGGTTTAAACAGAAAGCGGATTGGGTTTCTGAGCGGTTGCCGGATGGGAGTCAGCAGGGCCCGTGATTAGGACTCTCCAGAGCTGATCTGGGAGCAGCAGTTGTGCAGTGCCACTCTTGGGACTTTCAGATGCCTCCACTGGAGTCACAACACCCCACCCAGCGCACAAGCCAACACTGACATCTAGTGTTGGGGACTGTGTAGAACTTTCTTGTGGGTAAAGATACAAAGTCTTACTCTGTTATACAGATGCAAAGATTTGGATGTACACATTTAGTGGGGGAGTTAGTGGTTAAAATGTAACGAACAAGCACAGTTAACTAATAATGTACAGATTTAAAATTGTTCTGATGATACTGTCAATACCAGCATTACCCGGAATTGTTGTGGTACCTTCTCTTTGTGTCTGAAGGGATGCTGTCTGTGGTGTAAATTTGCTCCGAATCCAACCTCTCCTTGAGCCCAATGATCTGAGCCTCCAGAGACTCATTCTCTTCCTCCAGACCCCCTACCTACCACACCCAATTGGTACAAGATTTATATGAAACTTATTACTGTAGTTGTGTAAGGTTTAAAGGGACAGTTCACCTAAAAACTTTCCCATCATTTACTCACCCTCATGTCATTCCAAACCTCTATGAATTTTTTTGCTTCTGAGAAACACAAAATAAGATATTTTAAAATATGTTGGTAACCAAACAACACTGGCACCCATTAACTTCCATTCTATGGACACAAAACCACCAAGACATTTCTCCGCAGGTTTGGAATAACATCAGGTTGAGTAAATGAGGACTATTTTGGGGTGGACTGTTCCTTTAATTTATAAGTGTCATATTGTAATACATTAAGCAGTAGAGGCCTTTGTGACTAAGGACCCAGCAATTTCATGGCCTTAATATGATTTCCCTCAAACCCACAGGCAAATGTCTGACCCCATTAAACGTCATGGAAATATGGTAATTGGGCCACACACAGGGAGACCATTAGTTTCAGTCTAAGCACAATTTATTGTTAGACTGCAGAATTATGCATGTTAGTGTAAAACATTTCATATGTTGAAGCATGAAGATCTGAAGTCTCACCACATCGATAAGGACAGCCAGCCGATCATTAAGGGTGGCAATGACAGAGCTTCGAAACACCGCAAAACACAGCTCAGAACATTGACTCACTGAAGCCCTGTCAAACATACTAAAAACTTTTCAACAACTATAATGTTTTGTTTACGTTCAAGTAAACAAAAGCAAACAATGTTGAAGAAAAATGGGAAGAAGAGTTTAACTGTTAACACATTCCAACATCCAAAGGGCAGAATGTTTTAAATTCAAAGAAGAAATAAGCAATGAGGTCATTGTTTTACAAAATTTAAATAATTTGCACATATGCAAACTCCAGAAAGTGGATAATTTAGGGCATCAGTCATGTTCTTAGACAGTGTAGAATCCATTACACACCATTGTTTAATACATGAGGTTAGACATTTAAACAAATTCCTACCCATAATTAAACAATAGTAACTGTAACAGAAAGCTCCATCAATTAATACACCAAAAAACAAAACAATATGGTTATAATATCTTTATTCCTTTGAATAAATTAATAAGTCCCCATTCCCCACAAATAAAACAAGGTTTGTACAAGTACCCAACTGCAAATTACCACAAACTTCAGACTGTTCATTACAAAAACTGAATGAATGATAAAAGACAGGACATACGATATACAAACAAGCAGGGTGATCACAACACACCAGAAAGATAAATAACCATCTGAACTTCTGGTCCTCTGACAGAGTTACTAGCAATAAGATCCATTCCAGAAACATCATCCACTGGCACTGAAGGGTGAGTGATTTCAGTCTGTATATGACAGCCCAGCTCAGGAATTTAATGACGGCCATTTCCATAGCAGATATTAAACAAAAGCAAGCAGAACGTTCAGGCAGGGGCTTGTAAACATGATGTGAAGAGATTTCTACAAAAGAACATGATGGGGAGATTCAGTGGACACTGAGCCACGGACATATGCGCTCACTGAATATCACTACTGAAGATTTGATGATCACTTTAAAGAAAAAGCTTTTGAAAGAAATAAACTTTAGCTACATTTCATTCCACTCACTCAAATAACAATCTCAATGTGTGCTGTGAATTTAGGAGTTATAAACATATATCGGTATGTCTCTACACTGACACAGAGAGTGTAAATGCAATATGACACAACACCAACAAAGACTGTAAACTGACACACAAACCCCAACCTGGGTTAAAGGTCAGTATGACAGCATACACTTAAATAGAAAACAAAAACCATGTCTTCATTACGAAACAAGACAGAACAGTAAAAGTTTAACGTTTGTACCGTTACAGGATTCAGAACAGACATACAGAAGATCTCAAAGAAAATAAAACACTCAATTTCAGTGCAGGTAAAATAGTTCAGAGCTAAAAAACGTAACCAAAACTGACAGCACGCTTGCCACCACAGAGGACGAAAAGAAGTCTGTTGGGAAAAATGGTGTTTGTGGCATCAGAACAGCCTATAAAGCAGCCAGGAAGTGTTTCTGGTGCAGAACGTTTTGTTAAACCGTTCATTATATGACATTTATGTTTATCTATAGACCACATCCAAATGCACTATAGGAGGACAACTGTATACGAGACTGCAAAACATATAAATAACAAACATGTGCACACCACAACTGACAGATTTGACTGATTCATCATGATTCAGATACGACTGTCAGTAATGATCACAGAGTAGCTGCTTTCCCAGAATTCTCCACTGTTCTCAAGGGTAGTCGATTGTCTAACTCATCTTGTAGGATACAACACTTCATTCCCTGAAGGTCATCTCTACTATTTCTAATACCCACTGTGGAGAAAGACAGGAAAGCAGAGACAGACATGTGGACTCAGAGGAAAGGGAGTGTTTAACCTCACAGCAGCAGTCAATAGTCTTTTTAACATGGCTTTCCTTTAGTGTAACAAGTCTTTAAATGTCCGTGGGTCTGAATACACATATACACTTATTTCAGTCAAATAAAGTGAGAAATTTTGGATTTGGCATTTGGCAAAAACAGACAAAGAGGGGTCACTCATGGCCTTGTACATGCTACAGTCAAAAAGATGAGATTCTTCAGGACCAAAATGTAGGTATTAAAACTCCCACAGCCACACAGTCAGAGTGGAGTTAAGTTGACATCAATGACCATTGGTGACCAACTTAAAAGTAACCAAAAGGCAGTGTCTGTGAAAAACCAGGGACGTTTTAATCCATCCAAATTCCCATCACATTAGATGTTAGCCATCTTAGTGCAAAAGTGGTCCAAGCATCTCCTAGAAGACCAGTCAAACACACCTCAGCCATCCAGTTCCAAGTACATTCAATCCAGAAGTTCGGAGTAAACGTGACTCCTTAACCTCTGACCCCTGGTTGTGTAATCAGCTTACTCAGTCTTCATCACCTCCCATCAGAAACCCTAGGATGAAATCGTTGGCTTTCTGTCGATCACTTGGAGTCTGTTTGCCGGCAAGATTGGGTGGTGGCCGAATGAGGAGGCTTGCAAAAAGAGTAGCTACATGAGAGTACAAAAGATGACCAATTAGACATTTTAGCAACGTTCCTAAATTTCTGATGGCAATAAAGAGACAGACTTACCTAGTAGGTTGGCGTTCAGGTTGTTGTTGATGGTATGTTTAAGCAATTCCCTCAAGAAGGCCATCAGGTAGCGGAATACACTGCGATGGGCTCGTGGGAGCTGAGATATTAACTGTTGTTCAGAGGAAAAGAAACATTTAACCTGATGAAAATCAATGGGGACCACAACTCTGAGATCTTCTTATGTGTTTTAATGAAGAGTCCTGACTCGCAACAGTAAGCTTATAATAATAACTTAAAATTTAAGCTGACAGGTCCAATTTCCTAGAAAATGTCAGTTTGGCTTCATCTGACTTCAACATGCATAATGAAAAGTATGTAAAACAACCTGCAATTTTATGTTTCAAGCAGAGATGTCAAAAGAGAGGTGAAAGTTATGGGTTGCAGCCTTAAACTTTAGATTAGGATACTGAAAGTAGTCTATGCCTTTTGAACAGCACTGTATCTAGAATGGCTCAATGATTTTGTACGGTGTATGTTTGTGACATCACCAGTGTAGCTGTGTGCACATGTACCTGTTTACACAGACGACTGTCGTGAGAGTATTCGAGACAGCGCTGATAGAGTTCGTAACACAGCACGGGCTCAGGCAGAGCCTCCAAAAAGATCAACAGAGCTTCAGCAACTGAGTGATTACAACCCGCTAACCAGCAGTCAAGGAGAACCATAGTGATGGTGGCAATGTTTAGTTGGGTGACAGGAAGTGAAAGCAGGTCAGTCACGAACAGGAGAAAAGGGAGAGACTACACCGTCTTTAATGATGTCTTCAGCAGCAAGACTGGAACGTTCTCAGACTAGCTGGAGTTTCAGAAAGAACGGATGAATTGTGTGGGAGAGTCAAGCCACTCCAAGTATTTTTAAATAGAGGCACTTGGTCACTTTTACTGAACTGACAGCCATTAGCATTTCTATGTAAAGTCACCCCAGAGTCTTTAAAACCGTTCAGTTTCGAACATCACACAGTAAAAGGCACTCCACTGGTTGGGAAAAACTTACCCTTTCTAAATATAAACATATTTACAAGTTTTATTGGTGGAAAAGGATACGGATAGAGTCAGGAATGCTGGTGTCCAGACAGTCAATAATACTTTGGAGCTCGTCTTGAAGACCAGGGGTTTGGAAGAGGTCTTCCTGTATAAAAGAAGAGAAAGACATCTCATGAGCAATTATGTTAAGTTATTGTTAAATTCTGGTGTATGTATGCTTTGATTTGGAGTTTACCTGCTGGCAGGCCTTGGTGTAGAGATGATTAACAAGCAACCAGACCTCTTTGGGAATCTTCAGAGGTTTGTCTTCTGTATCAGTGCTGTCCAACAGGAAATTCATTCTGGATTTCTCCTGATGAATTGACAATGATTTAAACACACTGAAATAATGTCTTAAAATGGTTTATATGATATACATCTTTGCTCTGTTATAAATTCCTACAGAGGCTAAGATGATCACATTGGCAAAAAAAACACATTGTTTTAAGTGAGTCACAGACATAACTAACTGATCCCTGTAATCATACAGAACGGGCCACACTGAATGTTCCCAGCAGTGCTTGTCTCTTTCTCTCTCATGAACACCCACAGAAACTTGGTAAATGGGACAGTGACAGCCTCAAGATTTCCGAAAAAAAAGTGACTCATGCAAATAGTGGCAACTCAGCTTTCATCTCATGCTGACCCAAACACCACATAGTCAACTCTATTATGATATGTGAGGCTGGTTTCCCCATGCTGCAAGCCACTTCCCGTCTTCCTGTGAGCCACTTCCTCTAGTAGTGTACTAACACTGCTGACTGGTTAACAATGAGCAGGGCAGGGAAGAGGGGCGAGATTCAAGCCACAGTGACTTTCATTATAGTGACCGAGCAGTGTGTCAAGCAGGCCTGTTTGACCAATACATCACATGGTTCTGAACAACACACTATGCAAGCATGGAGGCACTAAGGCACATGTTTAAAAGCAAGACATCCTCACTCACACATGTAGGGCCCAATAACTGCACCTGTCCTAATCCATCATCTAATGTTCTCTGTGGATGAAGAGGGACTTTACCTTTTCCGTGCTGCTATCCTCTCCCTGAGAGTCATGCAGGACCACAGTGATTGGTTGGAAAGACGTAGACAGAGCAGAAAGGAGGAAAGGAGATGAGACAACAGAGAAACATTGCATAATCCGTGAGAAGACAGAGGCAGTATTGCATAATCACAGATAAGCAGCTTTCAGCTTCCAACAGTGATCATTTGGATTGTGTAGCAATAGCAGAAAGTAACTACAGACGGCATTGCTCTCTAAATGAAAGACTAATCACATTTGGGCACATCAGAGCAACAGAAACAGCAGAAAGCAACTACAGATGGTGCTGCTGTCTAAATGAGAAACTAATCGTATTTCAAGATACTGAAGAATAAAGTCGACAGCATGGACTGACTGAGAGTGGTTTGCTTGATGACTAATTGCTACCAAACAAGCCAAAACCTATTAGAGGAGCCATTCAGAACTTGATACTTGGTTTTCTCCTTTCTTAAAGGAGCAACATTAAAATAGAAACATGCCAAACATAAATATCTTCTCTTATTTAAAGTCAATGCCTAGGAGACATTGTTTTATTTAGTGTGCTAGCCATATTCTTCACTTGTGTCATTACCTTCCACCTGCAGGACTGAATAAAGGAGAGATTGTGCTTTTGAAATAGCTGAAAACATCTGCACTTTTGCACAAATAATGCACAAAGCTTTACAGATTCTGTAAGGGGTATGCAAGCATATAAGCATAAATACATATTCCCATGTGTTAATATTGTGTTTAAATAACTGCAGCGGTGGCCGAAGCCTCACCAGATCGATGAGTTTGGTGACTGGGATCTCTCGAATGGGTTTCTTCATGCGACACAGAGTCTCCAGAGATGTTCCGAAGCAACAGGGCAGGTAGTTTCCAGAGACAGTGATGAAGAAGTCTTTCCCACGGTCCAGGTGAAGCACCAGGATGTCCTCGATTTGCTCCTCACCAGAGTTTAGCAGAGTCACCGAGTCTTTACTAACATACACTTCCAAGAAGATCTCCATTTTTTCATCTGCAATAAAGTGGATAATTGAAAGGATGTAGCCAATGGGCCCATGAATTAAAAACTGTCTACTTTGGAGTTTAAAAAGCCATATGTGACAAAGATACTCACTAGGGTCTAGCACGCCCTCGCTGGGATCAGCACGCAACCAAGGCTTACAGTATTGTGAGTCATTGAGTTTGGGAATGAAGGCAAAGGTGCATGGAACCTGCCCATCATTAGTGATGAGAAAATTCTGACGCTGGAGCTGCCGGAATTTCACGTTCTCAAACGTGAACTACAGGGAAGAAAGTTAACAATGAAGCTACTAACACAAACTTGTGTCTCCAATATCCGCTGATGCAGCGTTTCCTGCAATGATCAGCTTGTTTTGTACTTTTCCATATTAAGACACATTTGTGCGCCCACTAACACAGTCTCAAAACAATTACAGCACACGCAATTAAACTATAATCCACTTACAGTGCAAAAAACATCACAAATAAGCTGTAATATCTCAAGAAGAATGGAGGCGGGCCTGTAGATCAATGAAGAATGAGTTTTGCTCCTCTTCATTACTCACCTCTCGATTGGTCAGCGACAAAGAGGGCAGGAAATCATTTTCCACTCTGTCCATGTCACGCACAATCTCCTCAAACACCTTTTTGTAGCGCTGATCGTTCACCAACTTCACCTGCAGAACACACACAAATAATCAACAAGATCCTCTCAGTCTCCTTCAATGGAGCTTCACGGCGGAAGTGAATTCACGGCGGAAGTGAATCCACGGCGGTAGTGAATCCACGGCGGTAGTGAATCCACGGCGGTAGTGAATCCACGGCGGTAGTGAATCCACGGCGGTAGTGAATTCACGGCAGAAGTGAATGGTGGAAGTGAATCTTACCCCGATGCTGAAGAGAGCGCTGACGGGTTTGTGGTCGCTGGTCTTCAGGTCCATGTGACTGCGGTAGTGAAGCTGTGTCACGTTAACCCCCCTCCACAGGATACGGTCACACCACGCAGGGACTCGACACTTCCCGCTGCGGCCACACAACAAAGAATAAACCATCTCAATCTTATTTGTTTACTCTTAGGCAGATGCTTTTATCCAAAGCAACTTGCAGTGCATTCAAAATATCCATTTTATGACCTGAAAACTGAACCCATGACCTTGATGTTGCAAGCGTCATGCTCTTTACCAGTTAAGCTACAGATAAGCTGTCATTTAATTTTAAGGATGCTTCAATGCCAAATGATGCTCAGTTGATTGTACCTTGAATCCCATCGGTCCGATTTGGCGTCATATTTGTATGTTGGGATGAAATTAATCTCCCCTTCGGTGAAGTCAGTGAAGACTCGTTTCGTTTTTCTCTGGAGGTTCAGCTGGTGACAGAAAGTGAAACCGAAACAGAAGATGCTATGATGTGACTTTCAGAGCAGAAAGAGAAGTCAGGCACATGCAAACCTCACAGAAATAAAAAAGCAACAAAGGACACAAAAGTGTGAGTCTAAAATAAGAGTTGAGACCTCGTATTGCCTCTAGTTTGCATTTTTTTGCTGTAAATTTATACAATTCTCAACAATTTAACAAAAATTATATAACAACATGAGTAAAAAAAATTCCCCTTTTGCTTTCATGACAACATGAACTTGACCTGGAATAAACTCTACAAGTCTGTGCAAAATGAGAAGTTTCAAAGATCAACCTGTTCACGTCAATGAACACAGGAATCTGCTTATTCATGCATTTAGCGTTCCCCATAACACAAATTAACTAACATTTGATCCAGAAATAGTTCAGGGATTATAAATATTCCTTCTTCAATTTTGCCATCACTGTTATTGACTTTGAGCATTTTATACTTGATATATACTTATTTTTTATCCTTTTACACTTTTTTTATTTCAACTTTTAGTTCTCCTAATGAACATTTGTCTCTTTCCAATCACTCCAGGTTAATCCCAAGGTCTCACCTGATCATACTCCTGGAGTCTCCGTAGCTCATTTTCAGCAATGAGTCTTTTTACCTCCCCGGCATCAGGCAAACACAGCCTGTAGTTCAGATCTCCAAGCCAAATCACCACACTTAACGGAGACGAGATAAACATTAAATCATTTGCATACAGATTAAACATAAGCCTATAAATGAGTAACATTAGTTACTATGTTAAGACTGCACAATGACTCATTAGCCTCTGACACTCACTCATGTTTGACTATATTGAGAGGGGGATATTCCAGCAGGTGGAAGCTCATACGGGCGCAGATGTCTTTGTAGTCCTGGTTCCGTCGCTCAAAGTCTTCCACGTGAGCCGCCAAGTGGGAGTTTACGAAGCAGAAGCTAGTATTATGGAACACAAAGCGCACGGCCACGCCCCCTTTATTTCCCTATAAAGTAATGGAGGAATAAATATCACTGGTTTTATGTTATCAGGTAATACATAATAATGCACTGAGAAGAATTATCCAATTTGTGGTTGTTTCTGTGGTCAATAGCTTCATCATATCTAAAACAACTACACTAAGAGATACGCATTATATACTCACTGGCCAAAGATATCGATCAAAAGGCTCAAAAGCACTTCCTGATTTGACACACCACTTCCTGTTGTAACATATTCAAACATACCATTTTATTCATCAGGCCGGTTCCCACAGACTCTGCAGCCACCTCTCTTATGTGATGTTTGTGTTGTTTGTTGACGTACACCACCAGCATCATTCCCACTAAACGAATAATACGCACCTAAAAACAGGATGAAGAGCTTTATAAAAATTTTTACACAAAATTAAAGGAGCACCAGATACTATGGAAGTCATAAGACTCCTGAAAAGTTTCAGAAAGATACATTGACTTTCCTTCATTTGAAAAAATGATTACCTGTTGAATTTAAAAGCAACGATATGATTGGCTTGGGCGACCAGCTGTCACTTACTCACTCACCCGTATGTATTTGGCTTTAGGGTGGAGGCTTCTCTCTACTGCGTCAACCCACAACTGTTCTTTGGATGAGTCCATATAGAAAAAAGCCTCTGTGCTCAGATCCAATTCCTGAAATCTGTCAAATAACAGAAAATCTTCAACAAGCACTGAAGAAGGCAGCTGGTTTTACAATGTTGAGGGAACATAAATTTGACTCTTGCAATGCTTTAATAAACACCAACCCAGCTAAAAATTTTGGTCGTATGGACGTTTCAAAGTAATAAAAACGTTAACTACTTAACAAATAAAATGAATACAATTTTTGATATGATATATAATGTTATACATAAATGTAAAATGTTCCACAATTGTTACTGCAAGAACGTTTTTGAAAGAACGTTTAGAGAACATTACTTATTGGTTTACTTATTGCTTTAGGCTGGGAAGAAAGAATGTTACCAGATAAAGCACGAAAACCTTTTTCATTCTGCCTCTTACCCTAGTGCATATACATCCGGAGGGTCAGGAACACAACACAGCCAGGGTTCAAGACTGCTGTCAGGGGCCTGACCATTCACGTTCCACGTGCCTGAAAAGAACCTAAAAAACACAATGAATCTCTAAATAATCTGATTCGGTCTAAAACTGATTTATGTGAAGTTCTCAAGCATTTACTTGAAATTCTGAATGTCCACATATTCGTGTTCCTTCTTGTTGAGGCGATACTTGAGCAGGCCTTCTCTTGAGCCGGAGTGACTGCTCATCATGGCCTGCCTCATGGTGTGGTTGGACGGGCTGTCGTTCCAGGAAACAGGGCGGTCTACAGAATGATACCTGCAATGCAACACATAACAAGGCTAAAAATCCAGACTTCTGCCAGAGACGCTGTAGGTTAAGGACTCAGCACTCACTCTTGTCTGACAGGTGTGGCGTTCTGTGTGGGTGGTGGCCTTTCTTTGGTGGCTGGAGCCGCTGTGAGGTTAGTCGGTGGTGTGTATGTGCCTTTCCGAGGAGGAAGAGGGGGCAATGGTGGAGGAGGTGGATCTCGTTGTGCAACTATACGGTTTTGTTTGTTCTTCTTTTCTTCCACTTTTAAACAATGGTTAAAATTTTCCTCAAAGCCAAAATCTGTGGCAAGCGAGAGGGCGGGATCTACAGACGTACA
>JAZGTK010008509.1:0-13573 GCA_036877625.1 Ambastaia sidthimunki
TATCAGCTTGAATCAGTCGGCCCATTCTCCTCTGACCTCTAGCATCAACAAGGCATTTTTGCCCACAGGACTGCCGCATACTGGATGTTTTTCCCTTTTCACACCATTCTTTGTGAACCCTAGAAATAGTTGTGCGTGAAAATCCCAGTAACTGAGCAGATTGTGAAATACTCAGACCGGCCCGTCTGGCACCAACAACCATGCCATGCTCAAAATTGCTTAAATCACCTTTCTTTCTCATTCTGACATTCAGTTTGGAGTTCAGGAGATTGTCTTGACCAGGACCACACCCCTAAATGCATTGAAGTAACTGCCATGTGATTGGTTGATTAGATAATTGCATTAATGAGAAATTGAACAGGTGTTCCTAATAATCCTTTAGGTGAGTGTATATATATATCACATAAAACATATATAAAAAAATTTAGTATTAAATTGTTAGTGGAAATGTTTTAAAAATGTTATAAAATTAAAAAAGTTAAACATAACTAAAAACATTAAATAAAAACATTAAAAACATTCTCCTGTCCAAGCAACTGGACATTTTGAACATTCCTAGAGCATTGAAAATAACTTTTATTATTGTAAGCATTAGGGAAATGTTCT
The DNA here is from genome assembly GCA_036877625.1 of Ambastaia sidthimunki. Lineage (NCBI taxonomy): Eukaryota > Metazoa > Chordata > Actinopteri > Cypriniformes > Botiidae > Ambastaia > Ambastaia sidthimunki. The sequence continues at coordinate 607 of JAZGTK010008509.1, forward strand.
TACAACGTAAAATTGTTAGATGGGTAAGAGCTAGGCTATATGCTAAACTGTCCATTAGGTGATTTACATTTATGGATTTGGCAGACGTTTTTATCAAAAGCAGTGCATTGAGGATCTACATTTTGACTGTTTCCTGTGAATCAAACCCACAACCTTTTTTAACACACCAATTGAGCTACTACTACCTTGTAAAGTAGGTTCCATGTATCTTTATGGCAACACACATGTACGCACATGCACACAGAGCCTCTAATTTTTCATAGAGGTGGCCCAGCAGTGGCCAGCATTTAGCACAGTAAACATTATACAGTAGCCACTCATGCAAGCCTAAAATCCTTTTATAAAGTTTTTATAAAAAATAATTATAAAACATTACTATAATGACAATTTAATTTAAAAAATTAATTATTAATTACTTGGCTGCATATTATTTCAAACTATTTAATGAAATGAAACCTATGAATTCTACTTTTAAGGTAATTTTTTATATTTTTTAAAGCTGCAAAAACTATTTTAAAAGGACCATAAAAGCACAGCAATTATGTACTAAGTTTAATTTATTTTAAGTGCAAAAGGAAAACTTAAGCAAACTCACAAGCTGTTTTCAAAAACCTTGACAATACCATCATAAGCAACTAACACAAGTTACCCTCTGAGTATCATGTCACTGGGTTGCCCAGCGGCTCTTAGGTCCATGGCACATTTCTTCAGCTGCTCCATAGCCTCCACAGCTAAAAACAAGTTTTTGTCCACTTCAGACGCTAGTCCCATCTGCAACAACATAACATGTATAAACACCTCATCCACCTTTATGCAACAGATTGATTCTAAAACAGAGAAATACAAATACATGGAGGCAACTGAAGTTCATACCAACCAGATGACCACTGCAAAACTGCAGGAAACACTTTTATATTTTCAAATAACAACTAGAGAATAATTGCAAAAACTAAAAGTATAAAACAATGCAAATACAATGTAAAATATGACACGATTACATTTTGCCAAAGCATATTACAAAACATTTAACATGTCACTGCACAGCCTATAATTAGACAGACCACAGGAAATTCCTCTGGCATGACAGCCACAAATCACAGCAAAAGATAACAAAGGCTAAAAAATTCCCAACCCAACACGGGTTTACTGAAGCGCATGGAAGTTTTGGCAAAAAAAGACGTTTTTAAACATCCCCCTTCAGTAGCATTACAAGGAACCAGCAAAATACAAGGCAACTACAATGATTTAAATCACATTTGTTAGTCTGCCAAGATCAGCTGTTCGACATTTTCCAGTGGATATCCAAAGCAATAAGTCTTGAATGACAAAAGCACACACATGCTTTCTGCACATTAGCATTAGAAAATCTGAGCTGAACTCCTGACCCAAGATCAGCACATATCAGCAGCTGTAACAGACAGCTCATCAAACTTTATAATCATGTAGAAAGCAGTAAAAGGTCAAACCAGTGTGTGGGGGTCATGTTAGCACAGTTATTTGAAAGTGTGTGTAAATGACACTTACATTCTCCAGGGTGTGCTGGGCTCGCTGCAGAGAGTTCATACATTCATTGTAAAGCATCTGAGCTTTTTTCTGAACAGACATGGATGACATACTAAAGAAATAAAAAAAACATAATTTAATACACTAAACACATTCAGGAACTTGCAGATAATATGCATCTATTATATGTGCCTAAATGCTTTCTTTCATTAAGGGGGGGGTGATTGTTGCAAATGGGAACAGTGGTGTTCCCAAAGCCAAATATCAAGTGGTCACCCAGACAAAGTCTGGTGCCAGATAAACATACTAATGCAAATGGTCAGATTTGGTATTCTCACAAGATGTTTTCATTCATACGGTGAAATGCGAAAGTTTGGGCACCCCTGGTCAAAATACCCCAGCCATTCAGACGCTGATATTTGCAAAAGAACATTTACACAAGCCTGATGATAACCAATGAGGTTAAAATAGAACTCTTTGGCTGCAATGAGAAAGGTATGTTTGGAGAACAAAAGGCACAGAATTTCATGAACACCTGTCCAACTGTTAAGCATGGGGGTGGATCGATTATACTTTGCGGTTGTATTGAAGCCAATGGCATGGGGAACATTTCACAGTTAGAGGGAACAAAGGATTCAATTAAATTCCAACAAATTCTGGAAGCAAAAGTTGAAAAGAGGATGGCTTTTACAAATGGATACGGATTCTAAACACACCTCAAAATCCACGATGGACTACCTCAAGAGGCGCAAGCTGAAAGCTTTGCCATGGCCCTCACAGTCTCCTGACCTAAACATCACTGAAAATCCGTGAATAGACCTCAAAAGAGCAGTGCGTGCAAGATGGCCAAGGAATCCCACAGAATTGGATGCCTTTTGTAAGGAACAATGGGCCAACAAATCTCTCACACAAGAAATCCCTCACACAAGAAATCCCTCACATAACAAATCCCTCACACAAGAACTGAAAGACGCTTGGCTGGCTACAAAAAGCATTTACAAGCTGTGATACTAGGCAAAGGGGGCGCTACTTGGTACTAACTATGCAGGGTGCCCAAACATTCGCTGCGGGTCCTTTTCCTTTCCTGTTATTTTGAAAATGTCAAACTCAAAAAAGATTTTGTTTAAAATATAAAGGGAATGCGTCATCTGTTATACCTTTAAAAGATCATTTTATCTTCCGCTTGCTTAACTGCTCACAGTATTTAGATTAGTTTTAGTAATTCTTCTTTTATTCTCTTTCTGTACTGTACCCCTGCTGTTGCTAAATGCAATTTCCCCACTGTGGGACAAATAAAGGAATATCTTATCTTATCTTATTACATTTATTCATTCGTTAGACGCTTTTATCCAAAGCAACTTACAGTGAATTTTAATGTATACATTTTTATCAGTACTTCTATTCCCTGGGATCGAACCCACAACCTTTGCTCTACCAGTTGAGCTACAGGAACACAGTAACAGAACTTAAGATCTTATGAAACAATTCACAATAAGGTTACATTTAAAACAATGTCCCCTTACTAAAATTAACCATGGTTTTACTATAGTTTAAACAAAAAACATGCTTACTACAGATAAACCATGGTAACCACAAATTAACCATGATTTTGCTACAGAAACCACAGTTTCCATAGTTTAACTATGGTATTTGTAACAGGATTTATTAATCCTAGTGATAATTTCAACATTTACTAATACACTTAGTATACAATGAACAAACATAAAGTAACATTTGCATTAACTACATGCTGTAAAAATATGGTTATTTTTGTAAATTTACGTTAGCTAAAGCATTGACTAATGTTAACGAATGAAGCGTTATTTTAATGTGTCTTCAGATCTTATTTGCAGCACAAATAAGTTTTTTTTCTAATAAGAAACATTAAAAGCATAAATCTCTGTTAGCTCTACATATATTATATCATTATAAGCTGGGAGACAAAAAATTGTCTTGTGTTATGGAACGTATAACAAGAATAAGGCACAACTTTACTCACGTCTGTTGTCCACCTCCTCCACCTCCGCCTCCGCCTCCCTGCGAGTTTCTGGAGAAAGTGTGCGTGACGGTTTGCGTATAACCATCATTAATCTCAGACTGGTATCCATTTCCACTCATGAACACCTGCGAACCATCATTCCTGGGTAAACTGTGGGTTATATTAGTCAGATCGGGCCGTGAGTTAGATCTGCGGCTGATCTGGTGAAGTCTAGTCTGTGATCCGTAAAAACTCATTTTTGCTGAAGCTTCAGCGCCTATTTACGAGCCAGTTCCTCCAAAACAAAACACAATAATAGTTATAAAACTCCTCTTCTACTGCTCTCTCCGTGCGCGTCTTCCTCCGTCCCCGAATGCACAGAAACTGGCAGGTTTGCGCTGGATAGTTCCGGTTTTGGCCGTTAGACCACACCTAGACCTGCACCCGCCTTACTGGCGCTGTCCTCTCGCTCGCCCGGGGGGATATTTCTCATGAGGTGTGGCCCTGGGATGATATCAACACATTCCCACACTCTCCCCCCACATTCTTCAGGACAGTCAAATGGGGATTCATTTTTTTTCTCTGAAACGTGTAAAGTTTGTAGGTTATTTTAGCTACTTGAACTTAAGCCTCCTTTTAAGGGAACTGGAACCGTCAGGCATATATTTATTTAGTTATAGATTTTAACATACTTTTAAAAGCTAAATAGCCAACATTATTGAGCAAATGTATTTGTTTGGCACAATAACAGAATAGATCTGAACTGATAATTTAAAAAAGTACAAATGCAACCCCACATTTATAAAGGAACAAACATGAACACTGAGAGGTTACAAGGTACAGTGATAGCACAGAGCACTCCCTTTCTGACTCAAACACACACAGTCTCATACTGTACAGATAGTTTACAGGGAAGAAACACACCCACCTCACCCTACCACACACCCTTCACAGTCCCCGTGATTGCAGAGTGATTATTGGCAACATGCGCCTTTGCCATTTGCTTTTACATGTCTGTTTCTTGACTTGAAAAGCAATTGACTAGTGAAGAACCACAAGTAAAACGTATAAACATTATTTCCTATTTATATTAATTTATAGTTTTGTTATTTTATAGTGAGGGAAAGTTATGAATGCACAATGAAACTAAAATAACAAAGATGTTGTCCTGAAGATAAGTCAAAGTTGCGTAGTTCAGCATCTTTAATCTAAAGGTAATTGTGAAATAGTATGATGCATATACTACATATAATACTGTATAACTAGAGCATGAATTATCAACATTCTGCCAACTGAATTCTGCAGCACAGCAAGGTGAGACACAAGAACAAGTTGTTTCTTCACAATGACTGTCTGAAGTTTAAACTAACTGAATCTTTATCTATTTGACAGATAAATACATATATAACATTTATATATATTATAAATATATTTATAATATATATAAATATTCGCCTTTGTAAAGGCTAGTGCACTGAACTTGTTTATCAGATGCGTGCCTCCCAGTTGCACTTTAAGACCAGTTTGAGCTTTAAACTCTAAAACTCTTCAAGTTAAATTCAACATCACTTAACATTAGGCACTTAAATATTAACATACAGTGAAACCAGTAGCAAAGGCTAGCAGGCGTTACATACCACAATGTCCTGTATAGGCACAATCAAATGTCAAGTATCACTATACAACAGGCCACACCTTATAAAAAGTGGTTTTGTGGTGTTATATGTATTTTAATGAATGTATTTTATATGAATTTTAATGCTTCAGACATGAATACCTTAACAGATAACTAATAGAATTTTTTTTTATAAGCACAAAACAATCCCAATTTTTATAAGGATTTTTATTGCTATTATTATGTTGGCTTGGGAAAGCCAACATATTGTTATTCGATTTAAATTACTAGTGGTGCTTGCTCTTCTTTTTCTGGACAAAACTAGACTATGAATCAGGGGTCAAATCGACTGGCTTATTGAGAAGAGATGTGATATGACAACAAATGTTCATATTACAACTTCATAGCCACACCCTGGCAACCAGAAAGGTGAGGCAAGTGGAGACAAGTGGGTGGCCTCTTTTGACTCAGACTGGCAAGTAGTCTTTATTTATGACCATCAAAACTTTCCAGCCATGCCCTAGCCACCATTTAGAGCACCCTAGAAACCAACATGAATTAGCTATATCTCAGTACCATAACATCATACACACAGGGGAGTTGGCTCTTTTGATTCACACAAACAACCGTCTATCATGCTAAAACATGCTAGCATCATGCTAAACCGTGCTAGTATCATGTTAATTAATGCTAAAACATGCTAGCATCATGCTTAAATGTGTTAGCATCATGTTAAAATCTGCTAGCATCATGCTAATTGATGTTAAAACTCCTCTAGTTACTCCTCTAGCAGACCAAACTGTGAGGCCCAGAAACGTGAAATTTAAAGGAATCGTAGAACACATTCATACGAACTCTTTATGACTGGCCAATGGCGCTGCTACAATTATGAGAAAAACACATTTTGTTTCATAACTTTATACCAAAGTGCCTTTCAGAGAAATTCATTCTGCAGCCATTTTTGCTGTAATTTCTATACAAGACAATGCCCAATCTACTGGAATGGGGAACAACTGGTGTCTCTAAAATATCTTACAAGAATAAAACAATTAAACCTGACATCAGCTGTGCCCTAAATTTTGTTTATTATACTCACATTGTTTAAACCCCAATAATTGCTGCATGCAGCTGTATTTTATATCAATATATATCAACATATATTTTATGTTGTGTATCTCTCCTAGATTAGACTATAGATAGGTGCATAATTAATCTTACATTTGTAAGCCTTATTATATTTGTACCTTTGTGACAAACACATTTCAGTTGGTTATATATTGCGCTAGAAATGCAAAGGTCATAGGCCTGAATCCAGTGAATCCACTTACTGATAAAATGTACTGCAATTTGCTTTGGATTAAAGCATCTGTCAAATGTGTAATTGTACATTGTGAAACACAAGAAATTGTAATTAAATTGATAGCTTTATGTAAATTTACACTCCACACTTCCTCAGATAGAATGAGCTAACCTGAGCTAAACTTATAGCCCATAAACATTTTTGAAATGTTTATTGTATGCATATACAGGTTATAATACAGTAATTCTTGCACATTTTATCTTGTCTCCCTTTTCTTATACACTTAGTTCAGTTCATGTATCTCTCTGCTAAGAAGCTAATGATCTGAGTCAAATGTTAAATACGGGACACTTAAAAATGTGAAGTGCTAGTCCAGGATTAAGATCAATTTCTATAATATACTATATGCTTAGACAGAGAACATTGTGTTTCTCATTTACAAAGTGGCACACACCTACAAACACAACAGTCAAGCCCTTTATCATTTTTGTATTCAGTTTTTGCACACTTAATTGTAGCACTTCTGGCAAGAGTCTGAGCATGAACAAACACGTCTATGCTGTAAAATATAATGACTAAGATCAGTGCTGTCATTCACACACACATATCCAGATACACACTTCACAAAGTGTAACAAAAAAGCAAGACCTTCATCAAACCTCACATAACAAATCTGTGAAGTCATGTTACAGTCATGAAGTCCCTGTATATATAAAGAACAATAGAAAATTACTCTCTCTCTGTCCATCTATGAGTGTCTGAGAGTGTCTGATCTGGGACCAAAAGCTTAGAAATATTGGTATTGTGCCTTTACTGGGCAATATGACAGATTTATTTAAAGTGATGATTTGTTTGTTCAACTAAATTCATAAATTCAAGCGTGCTCACAGAGACAATGCTAGTTTATGTGGTCTTAGACAACAAATGTTATGGGTGGGTCTCCTCCTTTCTAGACCCAATAAGTATGCTATACTATGCGCAAGGACCTGGAACAACATTCTCAACAACCCTGACTGTATGTGTCCATACAGAATAGCTAATGTAAATCCAAGTCAGAGTTTCTGTTAACAGATGTTTATTCAGTAACTATTCTACTTCCAGACATAAGCACAAGTGGCTCATGGGGTGGGGCCACCCAACTCTCCTTCATTCTCTCTGCTTCTTTAAGATCCAGGTGTGGCTGTTTAAAAACCCCCATGTCTTTACCTGCTCTGTTTCCACATGTTTCTGTGTAAGCCTTTCTTGACAACACATTAGTCACTGTTTTCTGGCTCAATGTTCCAGACACACCCTCTGCTGTGAATTCTCCTGCTGCTGCAAACTCCCACACAGGAGCTATGCACAGGAGACAGGTGTTCTTGCTGACTTTTCATTGAAAATCAACACTGCAAATCAACACTGAAAGTACAGTAAGCATTAACAAACATCAAATCATTACAGTCTGGAGTGACTTAATGTAACTAAAGAGAACATTTAAAAAGGTCAAAGTACATAAAACATTTGAAATTGAACAATTGCCCAGTTTTCAGATTGTGCTTGTAAATTAATCTGACACCTAGACATCAAAACTTACACTCACACAAAGACACATAGTGAAAGAAAGCATTAGTCATATGATACTGTACCATTACCAACTGATTTCATCGACCAGCATGGTTCCATTTTCACCTGTGTATTACAGTTTTTTAATTACCTGTCACAGCATCTCACAGAAGAAGATAAAAAGTTCAATGCAGTCAAATAAGACATACAGACATTAAAGACTGGAACAGCCAGCAATAAATTATGATTTTATAAACCTTATCTAACATTATTCACTATTAAACTGGTCTTTGGAAAGACCCACAAGTGAAAGCAAAACAATCTTTGATGGGCAATTGAGCTTATTGTTGATGGGCAATTTTTGTGTTGGCACACAGCTTAAAGTCTTGACTACAGAAAGCTATTAAACATTTCTGTTGTTATTGTTGTCATTTCTGGGAAAACATTCAGTAAACACATGCTGACCTTGTGTGACAACACACCCAATATAATACGCAAAATATACAGTAAACAGTACAAGAATTATATCATAACACATTTATAAAACGTGCAAAAATATAAAATATATTTTGGACAACTGCAATTAGTTCATAATTTCCTTATAAATCATTATATAAATTATTATAAATGATAAATTTATTTATTAATTATGACTTCTGTGGCAACTTCCCCGATATAAATGACAACCTCAACCTGACATTTATAAAAATTACACAGTCTAAATTGAAATTAGACAGTTTAAACTGAAGCTGAAAATGCAAGATTAGGTCAACTAATATTGTAAAATAAATAAATATAATAAATAGCACCGGGTCTGCATTATTTATCACCGGGCTTTGTTTATGCTTCAGGGCTGGAATCAAAGATTAAAGAGTTCTTGTAAAGGGTGTGGCCGGCATCTCTTTTATTTGTCATAGCACGTAAACTACATACACTGATGTTTACACACATAACAACAGCTGGGGTTGATATCAAGGTTGCAAACAGCTCGTCTGTACGGGCAGGTGGGGCAGCAAAATAATCCACTTGAAAACACAGAACTCAATATAAACTGAATCAAACCAAAATTGTTAACTAATGTGTGTAACATTATTCAACAAATATTTTCAGAGCTTCTAGACTATTGTAATAGTTGTAATTGTAACCTCAACCTTGCACCTGCACCTTATTTTTGCACGTTGTTTTATATTGTGAATCTCTTGTAATCATTATTCTACATTTCTGTCTGGGAGGCATATGGGCAGATCTGATGCTGCCTCTCTAGTTTTTAATGTTACGCGAACTTAGTTCTGGACAATGCTAAGTAAATGCTAAGCATATCAGTCTGCGTGCAGTCGGGGTAAAATCTTTCCGTGGCATCACTGTAAAAAATGATTTTATGGCTTAGTAAATTAAACAGAAAAAAACTGTATCTTTTGCTAAGAATAAATTCGTTGAAATGAAAACTCTGGAATATTAAGTAAAATCTAAGTGTGTGCTCAGTTTTGATTTGTAAATATGAGACCTTCAACAGACAAGTGAATTTAACTTGTAAAACTTTACTGCCATATTTACACGAATTAATAAAGTGCTTGAAGCAAATAATAAATATCAAGTAGAATTTACGTCTTGACGGAGGAAATCTACGCATGCGCGTAATGAAGAAAACCCGCGATCCAATCACAATGGCATCTCGTATTCATCCTTCTTCGACAGGTAAGTAATAGTTAAATCTTCATTACATTTCAGATTCTTAGACTTAATTCATCCCATACATGTAATAACTTGCGACGATTGTGTTTTAATCACTTAATTCTATACATCTGGAAAGTTATAGCCTCTTTGATGAAGTGTTAGCTTTGTGAAATGTTAGCCATATAAACCTTTTAACGTTAAAGCCTATACATCTTAAAGACGACTAAACACCTTAAATATGTTACTTAACCCGTGATATATCTATGTATGTTTGTGCAGTTTTTCTTAAGTAACGTTATTAGTTACTGTGAAGAAATGGCGTCGAAAACTTTGGCGACCATATAAGTTTAATGCATCTGGTTTGATCTGGTAGGTTATATGGTGATCAGGGTTTGAATTTGGCGTACCTGAATAAAAAACAACGGCCAGCGCACATACATTGAAGGAATTTGATGGAAAATGGTCTCATTATACAAAAAAAACATCCTCAAGTTTAAACTAATATGTGGAATATTAGATATTTGTAATTCGATTTTTTTTTTCACAATCATCGTTGGCTGGTATAAATAATGCAAAAATTTACCCGAAATAATCTAAAATAACACCGTATGACATAGACATGTCAATCAAGGGCTGATCTCGTTCTTCAGCCATGTTTCACATCAGATCACAAAACTCACGGTTCAGATCACATTACGGTTTTTGAGTCGCGGATCGGACCATTTTTCGGATCAGCAAAAAAGGGGAGGAGACAAATGTAATTTGCTTTTCATTTATTACAAGAACAGTACAGCAAGAACTTTTGGTTTTAACAAAAATAACCTATAGGACCTATGATTTTAACAAAAATAAAATCAAGAAATAACCAGCTGAATAAATAAAATAAAATACTCGGTTGTTAAAGTGCAACATGTGTCTCCCCATTCTCTGGGGAGAGAGAAGACCTTGAGATGTTTTGACATGCCCTGACATTTGTGTTTATTTCAGCTACTTATAACATACTATTGGCCAACATGTATTTTTTGTATTCATCACAAACTTTGCTACAATAATATGTGAGCAAGATGGATGTACATGTTTGCATTATTTAGAAAAAAATCATTATGCGTGGTTAGTACGTTTTAGGAAAAAACATGCAGCTAAAATAAGGCCATAAAACATATACTGAATAGTCCTGACAAATTCTATTTAGTCTTGTAGGGTAGAATATTTACTTCAAAATGATGTGAGAATCTTTCTGACTGCTCATTTACAAGCAACAATATGTTTTAAATTTTGGAAGTCAGTTTTTGTGCCAACATTGCTTTATGCATAGGAGTGTTAATCACCATGAATATTTATTTAATTCACACCAGGGGAGACAAAAGACACTCCCCCAATGGCTAATAAAAACTGTTTTAAAAATGGCTAACATTCCCCCATCATGGGTAATTTTCCCCCATCAAGATGCGAGTGCTGTAAGGCAGGCTAAAGAAAGAATGTGATAATGCTCAGATTTCTGTTTTATTGAAATTCCTCTATGTGAAAGTGTTGTGCCTTGCAGGACCACAGTGCTACATATGTGAAGATATATGAAATATATAACCTATATCATTCTACATGTGCGAACGGGGGCGTGTGCGAAACCGAAACTTATTACCACGTGAATCGCGCGGGGGGTGTGGTGGTCTCCGCTAATTACAGGTAATGAAGTAAGACTGGAAAGATTGTACTTCTCCTTGCTTTCATACGGATTACATAAACTGAGAAGATTTGTTTTCGATAAGATTTACACCATTTTTAAATAGACATTCTAAGCTTTGTGTTTGTGTAACAAAAGTATTCTCAAAGTTACAGTTCATTTTCAGATGCGCTTCAGAATGTGTCCACCGAGAGAGAGAAGACAGAACGCGCATCCTGTTAGTTTTTTAATTGGGTAAAAAGCACAATATTTTGTTTTTATCGTGAGTGTAAAACAATAAAAGTAGACACTTCACAGTTTCGAATATGTATCACTTATCTGTGTGATCAAAATCGACGGAGCATTTTTAGTGTCTTTTGCACTGATCTTAAAAAAAGTGAGCTGATCTTAAAAAATCGTCGATCCGCGGGTCACGTGCGTGCCGAACCGTGGGTCGTGATCCGCACGGATCAACTGCGATCCGTTGCACCCCTGGATAGCATAGAACTCACAGATGCTCCAAAGCGTTGTTTTTCTCAAGTCAGATAACGTTATACACTGTTTCTGCAGCATTTCCTATATCTGTCTTGTTTCATCATCAAATTAGTAACGTGAATGCAAATACTAATTCATATTTGGTGTTTACTAATTATCTTTTTTGTCTTTTCTTAATTCCAGGTTATGCTCATGTGCACCCTGCTCTGCCGTTTTTGCTGTAGACCAGATGAAGAACTTGTTGTACTTGGTTAATGTTATATTTGTAACAGTTCGTAAATGTATTGTTTCTTAGGTTAAGAAGCTGTCACATATGTGAGGAAAAGTTACAATAATGTAAAAAAAAAACAATGTAATTGCACTTGGATGTTCTCCCATCCCCTTCAAGCTTGTTAAGTGTATTCTTAAGCATTATAGGTCTCTGTAAGTGCTTGTTATTCAAGAGGTTTTAATAAATTGTTCTTGATTGCATATTGTCACAGTATTTTACTTTCACAGTACAAAAATAACTAGATTCCTTTTAATAATTTAAAATAATTAACACTTTATAAAACAAGTAAAATACAATGAAAGTAGTAAATGGTTTTTACTTAATTATATTAATTTTATCAGATCAGTTAGGTAAGTAAAAATTACTCAACAAAATTTAACAGGTCCAGTTATATGTACTTTTGCACTTGGTTTATTTTACTCAACTTTGTTATGTGAATTTTACTTAATTTCACATGTTTGAAATTTACTTAAACAATGTGCGTGGAAAAACTTACCTGTTACTTTTTACAGTGCAGGGGCAGCTGCCACAAAACCTGCCACGAGATCTTTCACTGTTTACAGACACCTGACACACAATCATGCTTTTATTTACTCATTTTACTCCTTAATTTATATTTTATTGCGCTGTTTTTATCCGTAGAGGAGCCCCGAGAGCTCTCACTGTTTAAATGGTGACACGCAGTGGAAAGTCATCTGATCAACTGACACTCTAGACAAGCATTTAATAAAGATTCCTCACTATATGTAGTGCGCTGGGTGTAATTATGATTATTACCATTTCCATTTCTTTGTCTCTGGACATTCTTCCCATATTAGTTTTGCAAACATGTATTTTAATTGGGCCTACTCAATAAACATGACCACGATCTTAAAAGACCGTACAATATATCCTCCTGAGACCTGGATAAAAAAAGTGTCAGGTTTTTT
>JAZGTK010008510.1:6721-18214 GCA_036877625.1 Ambastaia sidthimunki
GCTTGTGAATTCCGTCCCTGCGTTAGTGGAGGCCGGCCAAGCGACCGCATGCAGCAGGCATGGAAATAAACAAGCAGAGCAATCCCTGCAGATCCTGGAATGCATCGTGTTTGATAGTCCGCCCTGCGAGAAGCTTTAAATTCCCATATGGGAAAACATAACCAGTGAATCATTTCACTGAACTGATTCAAACGGTTTATTACTACCATTTATAATTATAAGCAAATATAAATAAACAACTTTTTTTAATAGATCCTATTATTTAACATTTCTAAAAAACATTTGGCCACAACAGATCAAAAGAAGCAAACAAACAAATGAAGAAATAAATTATAAATGTTTTTAAAGAGCTCAAAAATAAAGATTTTTCTTCCTGTTATAATATTTCTGGGGGGGCATAATACATGTCTATACACTTTACCAAAGCAATAAGTTACATGATATGCTGTTTAACACTGTGTATTTTCAGGGCACCTTTAGCCCAGGGCTGTAGTTACCCCAACCCTGTAATCGCTGTGCCTCTGACATATTGGTGTATTTCAGAGCTACCGGCCTGAGCTCACTGGTGAAGTCTGGCGTTTTAGTCTTCCAGCAGAGATAAGACATGAAAGCTCTGAAACAGCTGATGGGTCCATAACAGAGTCAGACACAGAGTGAAAGCAGTGTAAACCAAAACACCCCTCTCCAAAACTTCCTGTTTTACTGCATGACACTGCAGGGCATTCAACATGCTCTCCAGCCAAACTGATGCCCTCCAGCATTGTTTGATTCTTTCGTTTTCTTTTCCAATCTAGAAACATGTCAACAAACTTTGTGCTCCAGGAGTTTGGCAGCCAGTCAAACACATCCAAAGCTGAACTTGAGTCATGATGTTAGAGTAGCCTCAATCCACAGCGAGCAAACAGTCACGCTAGGCTACCCTCAGCCCACTGGAGGGAAACATCTCCATAAGAGAGACATGGGGATGCGTTCTAACTCCCATGACCTCCTTCTGGTCAACCTCCTTTTTTTTTCCTGGTGAATTCTGTTACTCCAAGGCTGTTACTCCATAAATTTCCAAAAATATACACCCTCACTTCAGGTGGATGCATTTTATGTTGCATAAACTACAACGGAAACACGTTTATTGAGAAAATTACTAAATTCCTTCGAAAAAAGTTTCTTTGCCTCAGGACATGTAAAGGACTGTTATTAATGCACAGCATCACAGATGTAGCTATTGACTGACTGCTATCACAACCAACCCACCCTGGCTGTCTCTCCATAACACCCAACAGTTCTTCATTACATCATCTAATCCACTTTAGCACACACACCCCAACTTTTCAATACTCCTTTCTGCTCCTTGTTTTTTTACCCATTCACTCACTCATTTACACACACACACACATTCACCCATACACACACACACCCATCTATCCATCCACCCACACATCCACACACACCCACGCATTTAATCACTGACTCACTGAGCCAGACCTTTAAATCAACACAGAAACTTTGCTTCCCATTGGTCTAGTGTCGCATTTGTCAGCTGGTTTTGTTTCAGGATCTAGAGTTTACACTGGAATTTACAACTACATCAAACACTCCCAAAATTGTTTATTGCACACAATAAATTGTCCATCAAATTGAATTTTGATTGATTCATGCTATAGGCAGCCAATGATTCTGTGCACCAAGCACACTGTGGTCGCCTCAAACCTTGTTTATCCTCGTTGCAAGTAAACCGGTGTTTAACGTAGTCTCGCTTGTTTGTTTAGCTTGCATAGTTTCATTGATGGTTTTCGTGCATGTGGCATGCAATGCACCTATCTGTGCTGGTTCTGCCTAATTTTGCTAGCTTCTACCTAGCGACAAATTAATTTGGACCAAAATAGCAACCGTAGATACCGATTGGGTGCACAACCTTTGACGTCAACACAGAAAGATGGCAAGATGTTTCTCCTACCTTTTAAAAATTGATAAGCTTATTTATTTTGCTAATCTAGCTATACACTTGCATCTTATTATTTAAATTAACTTATCAATAAAAAAAGGTCCCACCGGTTGACAATCTGGTTTAGAGAACCCTGAAATATTCATGAATTGTTTTTCATCACAGAGGTGAGTATCACATTTCTTTAGCCGTTCCTCTGGATTCAAGCAGAACAGACCGGTTTAAAAAAAAAACAAATTGAAATCTAATCTGTGGAGCTATTAATGTCACATCTCTGAAGAAAAAAACTGTCCGATGCCATTATTATTTCTCATTGCGCTGCAAACCTAATGTAATAAGCGCTCTGGCATTTCATTTCAGCCTGGCAATACGTAGAATAAACACAATAACCTTATCAGCAATCGAGCAGTCTTGTACACGGCTTTATTTTTACATGCATTGAAATGCATATTCCCTGCGAATCTAAAATGCAACAGTGTTTCAGGCCTGGAAAACAGATCTCAAATCCCAGCTGCAAATGGCAGTCATGACCTCATGGGTTTGATAACACAGCAGCTCATTTTAATAGCACTACAGCGCACACGCATGCATTTGCATAGAGGCCGTCGTGACATGCAGTTTCTACAAGGGTTACTGTACATACTGTACGCGTGATGCACACACAGACGTGCTGC
This sequence comes from Ambastaia sidthimunki, assembly GCA_036877625.1. Taxonomy (NCBI): domain Eukaryota; kingdom Metazoa; phylum Chordata; class Actinopteri; order Cypriniformes; family Botiidae; genus Ambastaia; species Ambastaia sidthimunki. The sequence goes on from JAZGTK010008510.1 coordinate 9,335, forward strand.
ACTGATGCAGAGCACGAAATTCTGAATATGCGATGGAGCCAAATCTCCATAAAAGGACGGGACACAAAATGTTTCCTTATCCAACACGAAATCAACTATAATGCTGCAGTATTCTGTAATATAATACAAATTACAGATTAAAGCTGCAATCTGTAACTTTTGCCTCTTTATCGCCATCTCTGTTTGTTAAATAAAATTGCAGGTTACTTTACGTATCTTCATTTACGTATGTTAAAGTCAAACCGATATTTCAAACTATAAATCATTATTCTAAACTTTTAATTGTGAATCAGGGTAAGGTAAAGAGATTGTTAAACTTACTTATTAGCTGGTTTTTGTATATTTTTAACCAAAGTTACGGATTGCAGATTGAAGTGAATTGGTCAGGTATGAAAGAGTTAGTTTACAATAATTTGACCAATATGCATGTGAAAAACTCTTTTTCTTTGTTTGCTGTTACTATCTATTGTTAAATGGGCACTTATACACCGACCATATGGCATTCCATATGTTTATATACTGGCAACAAACCTTCACAAAAGCGCATAATGTCCAATAATAAATATATATATATATATTCACAAGAACAGCTAGAAATAGTCTTAGTCACCACAAACTCAGATATACATGTTATGTAATATTAAATATTACACATATTATAAAGTAATAATATTACATATTTATATTATTATATATATATACAGGGTACCTATTTACTATGCAATGTTAACATTGCATGCAAGACCCTATAAATAAACACATTAAGCAAGTTAATGTAAATGTACATCATTTCCTTAAAAAAAAGTCACCACATAAATACTTATAAATTCAGTGTACCAGTAAAATGTAATTTATATCACAGTTTTCAGTGCAGGGATGTTACCGCATGCCTAAATATATTCAGCCGTTTCTGCTAGCTGAGCCGGGACACCGTCTGTGTCAACGTATTGCATGGATCATTTGGCAACTGCAAATATAACGCAGTTCAAACATCGTATGGAAAAAATCTCTTTCAAGTCATACACAGTGAGAACTATTTCAGAGGCACAGTACAGATTTCCAGCACAACCTGCGTTACGCGTTTGAAAGAGGCATCCAGAGGGTTTAATCTCTTGTGAATTTGCCTAATTAATTGTCCATGTGGTCACCGCAGAAATGATTTAAAAACAGCCATGGAAGATTGATCAGCCTTAATTGCAATAACTTCATTAGGGAGTTTCACTAAATGAAGTCGTAAGTTTTTAATATTCAGCTTTTTAATGAAGCTGTAACTGATGCATATTTTTGGATCGAGGCGAGATGTTTTCAGCCAAATCTGTAATTTTCATCTCTGAGGTTTTTGAGAAACAAGCTATAGATCGTATTTCTGAAATGTGGACTGAAAACAAAGCTAAAGAAGATCGGAGAAAATAAATATTTGTTTACAATCATGACCATAAAAACCAGCGAGCCATTAATTTGTTAAGACAGATTCTATCCTAGTTTGTCCATGTTCAAACTCATTTTAAAGTCCAGCAAATCTGGATGGATCCAATTTACCGCCAACTAATGTCAGATATTAAACTCAAAGATACACATTTAATTTCATTTTCTCTAACACACAGAGAAGAGCTCTGAAAGAAATATTTTTTCCTTGATAATGTACCTGCACTTTCAATTACAGCTCTGGTAGTCATAAAACTTTAGTCTAAAAGTCACATCTAATTTTCACAAACCATTTTTTTCCAAAATTCTTTTTGAAGATGCATGTTTCATCAACAAAAAAAATCTTTGTTCCTGTCAAATTAAACATGGTGTCTACTCCAAAATCTATAATGCAAGACAACCCAAAAGCCTTGAAAATCAACACCTGATTACATACGAGCTTCTAAATGGATCACAAGTCTTATCTTCTTGAGCCATTCACACAGCAGTGAGCTTGTTGAACTGGGCCGTGCTTATGAGCCTGTGTGATTGAGCCTAGCAGGGGAGGACCAGGTCTTCACTTCCACCACAGAATGAATGATGGCGACCGGGACACCCTACCGCAATATGCCCGAGGTTGCGCTAATTTGTCTAATCGCTATTCCGTCTTATTTTAAGTGTGTGTGATAAAATTAAAGTTAGGAAATTAGCACAGCTAGAATGCCATCTTGATCTCAATGTGATCCAAGCTTTACGAAATAAATCGGAGTGAGAAATAATTTCACGGTGATAGAAGATACCTAGCCATAGCTAACATTTTTAGGTTGTAAGAAAGTTTCCCTAATGTTTCCATTAAGTAACAAAAACAGTAAAAATTAAATACTAACATTAGTAGGTAACATTCTACTAACATTACTGCAAACACGTTTTTGATAACTTTTAGCCAACATTAGCCAACGTTCTGAGAACGGTCCCTATTAGCTGGGTATGGCGCCAAAAGCCCGCCATTCATCACGGCGAGATTGCGTCTAATCTGTTTGTTACAAACTAATGTCTCAAATTCACGCTGAGCATATAAAAGAGGCTCTTCTGGCGTTCGGCAATAAGTCGTTCTTCATAATAACGGGTGACTCTCATCAGCCATGCAATCATGAACGCCAGTAATTAGCAGCTGCGCGAGACGGCAAATCTTAAATTAATTCCCCTGATTACCACATTGATTATTTCATTTCATTGGCGCATGATGGCGTCAGAAAATTCAAGCTAGTTCAATTCAAGCAGGGAAAGAAACGTCATCGTTGAGCGGAGAGGAAGTGATTCTGATCAACATTCCTAACGGCCCATAGATTATAATTCTACTTCCTCTTTGACTTCCTGTTATGAAGCACTTTGCACTGCACTGTGTGTGTGCTAATGAGATTTTCCATACTCTTCAAAGCTGTTGTACAGTGCCAGAATACCAGATGATTTCATTGTGCATTGTGGTGTTTCCCATGAGGCTTTGTCTTTATAAACAGATTAGTCGGAAGCATGGTCCAAAACTGGTCTTTTAACTCACTTTTACTTTCATAGAAAAACTTATACACACCTGATAGGAGAAATGAAAGAATGAACAATAGAAAGATGGGAAGACTGACAAATAGGTAGAATGACAAGACAGAGAAACAGACAGAGAGACAGACAGAGAGACGGCACAATGGATGGAACAATGGAAAAATGAGTAGATAGAACAAAACATAGATAGAAAAAGACAGATAGAATGACATATATAGAACAACAAATACAGAACAGCAGATGGTTAGAAAGAATGAAAGATAGAACAGCAAATTACAGCTAGAATGACAGACAGAAAGAACGGCAAAACATAGCTACAACAAAAAAAATTGAAAGACAGAATGACAGACAAAACAAACAAACACCAGACAGAACGAACAAATGACACAGACAGACAGCCAGTAATGAGCTTGTAGAATAAACGTTAATGTGTCATTTACTGCCATTGTTCTGATGTGAACAAGATAAATAAAACCAATGTTTTGGAAGTGCATTATTGCTGAAAAACACTGATAATACAGAATAAATCCTGGATTGGAGGTAACAAACAGCAGAGGTTGAGCATGGGTACAGAACAGGTCACCAGGGCTCTGTAGTCAGCACAGCCTTTGAAGAATATAATCTGTTTTCCTCGCCTGTGACAAACAGGAATGAGGCCCATTATTGTCGTCAAGGTCAACCTGATTTTAACACTAAAAACAAGTACCCAACCAGATGAGCCTGAATCACCACCACGTCCCTTTCTCACCCTTATCACTGCCTCAACACGCTAGTTTAAACCAAGACAAAACAATCTCGCATTCTCTCTCATCACAGTGACCTTTCACAAAAGACTTCAGTCGCAGACTGCTACACTGTGACAACAGTTACAACTTTTTTTAAATTATCTTCCACATTTACATTGGAAAAAGTGTCTTCTAAAAGAACAAAGTAATTTACAAACAAGCTACATCACAAGCAATCTGTCATACATGTTGTGGGCAAAGGTTTGATTAAACAGCTACCAAAATTCCAAAAGACAAAATTAAAAGGCCATTTAGACATTTTATCAAGCAATGCAATTATAGCCCAAGTTAAATCCAACCTTAAAATATGTAATTAAAATAATTTATAGAGACAATTAAGCCCTAGAAAAAAAACAGCTAAAACTTGAACAGAACAAAATAAATAATAAATCTTAATGAAATAATACATCTTAAATGCTCAATAACATGTAACTTAATTTATTCCCATAACATTTCTTGTTTAGGCCCTCCCAAGCTAACAATTTTAGGTTGTAAGAATGTTTCTGTGATGTTTCCATTAAGTAACAAAAAAGTTATTTTAAAATAAAATTTCTAAGAACGTTTTTTTAATTCTATAACGTTTTAAAATGTTCCACTAACAACTTAAGAATAAAATTTTTGATGTACATGATATATAAAGTTTTAAAATTCTACTAACGTTACTACATTACCATTTTTGATAACTCTGAGAGAACGTTACCCAATGTTCTCAGAACATTCCCTGTTAGCTTGGTGTCCACGGAACACTGACCAATGTGCCCTCTCAGAAGCATACAAGGACCAGAGTGGCTAGTCCAGCCTGTGTGTTTTACAAGGCCAGTAAGCAGGACCTGTCACTGTGATGCATTTAAAGTCACAGACCCAATTCAACAACCAAGAAACATTCAGATCTTCCCTATCTGACGGCAATGAGTCTATGACAGCACTGTACGGCCCGCTAGCTTGTGCTTTGTGTTCTAGACTATTCTGATTGATTTTCAAGAGATTGATTGGGCTGTGTTGTAGTAAAGCCCTGAGCTGTGTTTGTGATTGAGGTAAATATAAATAAGACCCGGGTTGCTAAATAACCAACAGAACCTGGAGGAAAACCAATTGATGATGTTTACACGGATATTTACTTCCAAGTTCTCCAGCGCGCGGATGCGTACGCTAACTGAAAATAGATTTTTTTTTATCTGTCCACCAGCTCCACTGCTGTTAATATCAAACTAAGCCTTCATCCTAATGTCAGTAACTCCTGAATCTCATTTTGTCACAACGGTTCCCTCTAAACACTGCCATCACATCTCCCAGTGGAGTCCAGCCAGGAACCTTGCCTCACTGGTGGATGGATGTCATGGTAACAATGCTGCTAACGGTTGCTACGGTTTCCAGCTGACTGCTCTGCTGAGGGGTTTCAATTGATGCCCCAGTGGCCAGCTCTACACCCGACGACGCCTACATGCTAGAGAAAGCTCTAACGGAGCGACTGACGCAGAGAAACACTAAAAAATTGTTTCAAAGGCGTGGACAGCCATTATCAGTTTTAGATCAAGCACCAATGCAGCCAATTGGATTTCCTGTCTGGCCAATGATTGGTCAATTGATACTAGACAACAAGTCTAGTATCTAGTGCAACAGACTGCATTGAAATGCAGCAACCCCACTAAAAGTAGAATTCTTTACTTTGCACTTCTTAAGTACAGATATATTGAGTTTTCAGCCTATAACCCCTATAAACCATTTTAGGTTGTTTCCCTAATGTTTTAAAAACATTTCTCTAACAACTTTAGAATAACATTTTTGATATGTAACGTTAAAAAAAATTCTATTAACATTACTACAAGAACATGTCTGCTTACTGAGAAAACTCTGAGAACGTTAGCCAACATTCTTAAAACATTCTCTGTTAGCTGGCTAAAGTGAGCTTATGTTACTTCCTCTGGGCTCAAGGTGAGGTTCTATCTATATAACCATTTATATAACTGCAGCTTTCCTACATAAATGTATACGGTACCTCTACAGTATTTGAACTTAAACCTGCCCTCATTTCTTCCCACTCATCTCTGGTCAAATCACTTGACTAGTTGCATAACACTCCTATCAAGTAGAGCCATTTTTGCGTTTCAAGGGTACAACACAAGGGGATTAGAAGGGGAGAAAAAGGCAAACACTTGGAAAATGGTTTTATCCTTGATAATTACGTGCAGTGAGGCGTGACTGCTCAGCTCGCACCCCGGAGAGGGCCGAGATAATCAGTCCCCCACTGCACCCTCTGCTGGGGGGAACAATTTAAACCCTGAGGTCATCCTTTCTGCAACAAACCCGACCAATCAGATCGTAAAAAAATAACATTTGGGCAGCATGTTCTTGTTTACATAATATTAAATGATGCCAATTCTTATGCAAAGACGACGCTGCAGTAGCTTGGTAGAGCACTGAATTAGCAACGCAAATGTTGTGGGTTTGATTCCCAGGGAACATATGTACTGATAAAATGTATAACCTGAATGTTGAATAAAAGCGTTTGCCTAATGCATAAATGTAAATGCTTTTTTTGCGTCAAAGCTCCACAACAATTTTTGTGTCAAAGCTCCACACCATTATAACCGTGAGACGCAACCTCACACTCAGGTGTTAAAAATAAAGGCACGAGGGTTTAGAATATGATGCTGCCTTTTCAGATTTAGCTTGTATCCTTCTTTGACATCCGCTTCATTGCGTAGAGCCTAACTGTCAATCAAAGACATTCATATGATTTCCACAGGGCTAAAAATAAGAGTCTAAAAATAGCATGTTCGGTGATGAATGCTTTCCACACAAGGTGTGCAAACCAGCACAGATGCACCGGTAGACCTCTGTTCTCTCATCGTGAGGATAAGAATAAGGAGGCACATTGAGGTACGTGAGGCAACGAGGCATCCAGAAGGATTTAGTTCTGAAAGAGGAGAATCCACAGAACAGTTTGATTAACCCTCTCTTCCCCCAGTGAGCGTTTGCTGTTTGATTCTTAGACCTTTTCTTCCTCCTTTCCAAAAAAATCAATATGGTGAGAGGCACACAGAGAGAGAGAGAGAGAGAGAGAGAAAGAGAGAGAGAAAGAGAGAAAGAGAGAGAGAGAGAGAGAGAGAGAGAGAGAGAGACCTCCACTGACTCAGCAAATGAGGACCAGTTGGTCAGAGAATTATTTCCCACCACAGTATGAAAACAACACTATATAAAGCAAACTTTCTATTATTTGTGTAAATTAATTCAACAGAAGCTTACATGGCTTAATAAGCAGAAAAGCTCTTGCCTACTTTACCCAGAAGCAAAAATTAAAAACCCACAATGCAACTGGCTTATAGAATAAAGTGTGCAGTTTTCTTTACACTGTCACATTTATGTCTGTAATTTTGGAAAGTGAATTCTTAAATTCATGTCATTACTACAAAAACAGTTTCTAAACATTCGTTCCAGTCCAAAAAAAGCAAAAGAGCATTTGTGGTTGCTACTCTTCGTTACCATATTTTTTTATTCAACAAAATAATTAGGAGTGGCTGTGTTTTAGTTCTTAGTGTTGATATGTATTTCTTAGGCAAAGGTCTTAACCAATCATAACAGTGGAAATTCACAATAAAAATTTACAGGACAATAAAGAGCTAAACGAGGTGTTATTTCAGAGTCAGAGAGGAGTCATAAGAGTTTTTTTGTGCAAAAAAAAAAAACTTTACTAACATTATAAATCGACCTTAGGAAAACTAACAATTTCTTTTTTAAAATGCCATGACCTGTTTAATAAGTTTTAAATTACAGTTTCTTTCTTGAAAAAAAGACAAAGTTAATTGAGAAGCACCTCCACATCAGATATTTATTTCTGTTTGGTGTATTTTGGCTCATGGCACTGGGAGATTTCTTCATTATTAGGTGAAAAGCAGGAAAAAAATCTGCCAGTGCAGTAAGACAAAATACACTTATAATATTCTTTGAGAACACCTCTGAAAATATTATGCAGAAAGTCTTCACAACTCAATTTATCTTGCTTCAAGGATTTTTATTTTATTTTTATTTTTTAAAAACTAAAAACTAATGAATGCTAGTTATCCCGCACATGACCTTGATTTGAAAAACTGAGCTATCAAGAGAGTATCTGTTCATCTACAACTCCTACTAAATTTTACACTTATCCTGTACCCAATGCCTCTTGGGACTGGATGACCAGACGTCCCAATTTTTCTTGAGACAGTCCCATATTTAACACCCTACCCAGCGTATGTCATGTTATTCAGCCTAGGAAATATTCCTCATTTAAAAATATTACAAATTTACAATGGAATTAGACACACTGGAGAATATTATTGATGCAGCTATTGATTAACCACCCAGAACACCCTAGCAACACCTTAGCAACTCACTAAAAATCACTTAGAACACCTTTGCAATGATTCACTCAACCACATAGCAACGCCATGGAAACCACCCACCACATCCTATTAGGTACCACCCACATTCTTTAAAAAAAAAGTGTGGTAAAAAATGTATCAAGCATCAATGGTGTTTGTTAAAATGTAACAGTTAAAAATATACACGTTGTGCTATAATTACACAGATGTGTGTACAGAATGTACTGTACATGCATCAGTTACAGCTGAAGAAAGGAAAACTCCCGCCATCATCTCATTAAACTCTTTGTTCATCTGTGGAATTACGTCTCATGTTGGCCCCGCCCATTTGGCAGCAATGACCTCACTAATTCATGCTTAATGAGTCTGCAAATGTAACGCTTTATTTTTACGCTTGTCATTGGCCACCACTGGATGATTTTCGTTAGCTAAATATAAACATCATACACGTGACGGCCCTTTTTAACCTGTGCCTGTCATGTATCGCTGTAAAGCCTGCATGAAAAGTCTCCTGAGCAAATAAAGCCGTGTGGCGTCAAATTTAAACGAAACCGTCACTCATAGTAACCTGAGACGTGTCCTACAGTTAACAACATAACCCTCACCTAGCGCTCCATGAAATACATCATTCATATCAAAGGGAATATATAAACGACAGCTTCTAAAACATCAGGCATTTTGGATGCTCAATTAGCCTTTGGAGACCTTGATTGCTAAACTCATTAGCAATCTGCACAGCAGAACCTATGACAGCCACAACTGGATCAGTGGTTAAA
>JAZGTK010008511.1:7320-18214 GCA_036877625.1 Ambastaia sidthimunki
ACCCACTACCCTACTCACTTCTTTTTCTTTGGTCAGTAAGGAAGAGGTCTCCAGACTTCTATTCTCTTCCCCCACTACTTGCCCACAAGACCCAATCCCCTCCCATCTCCTACAGGCCATATCCAGCTCACTTACACCATCACTTACACACATCATCAATTCTTCCCTTCTTACCAGCAATTTTCACACCACATTTAAGCAAGCCCTGGTTACTCCCCTGTTTAAAAAACCCACACTCAACACTTCCATTACCAAAAACTACAGACCTGTCTCACTTCTCCCTTTAATAGCTAAAACATATGAACAAGCTGTGTTCAAACAGACATCATCTTTTCTCTCGCAGAACAACCGGCCTGACGTCATGCAGTCTGGCTTCAAGAGCAACCACTCAACTGAGACTGTGCTGCTGTCTGTCACCTAAGCCTTGAGGACAGCAAAGGCGGAGTCCAAATCCTCCGTACTAATGCTACTGGATCTGTCTGCAGCTTTTGACACGGTCAATCACCAGATCCTTCTAAACACTCTGTCCTCACTGGGGATCCAAAGAAATGTGATCTAGTGGTTCCGGTCATACCTATCTGATAGATTCTTTATGGTGTTATGAAGAGATGAGCTGTCCAAACCATATCACATGGTCACTGGGATCCTTCAAAGATCAGTCCTTGGACCACAGCTGTTTTCCATTTAGAATCAGAATTTGCTTTCTTGGCCAAGTGTGTGTAAGCAAACAAGAATTTGGTACATAAAAGACATACACATGACATGAGAACAGGGAGAATAATAAGTAAAGAGAAAATGAAATAAAATATAATAATAATGTTGTATACATTTGAAAGATCTATGTACAGATTGTGCCTTTACATTATATATACAGCTGTATAAATAAAAGAATATGCATATGTGTTTACATAGTACTTGAAAGAGGTGGTGATTAGGTGAAAAGAAATGAAATTGCAGAGAAAGACAGGTATTTGTGAGGCAGAGATCTGTGTAACGTGTGGTCGTGAGGCCACATGGGGGTCAGGAGCCATCTGGATTGTACCAGCCCAACATGTGACTGGGATCAACACAACCCACCAGGGGGCCAAGGGTCCTAATATGACACACTACCCAAAAGATCTTATCGTCTCCTTCACCCTGCTGCTGATCGTAAATTGGTAATAGGTCAGAGATCCTTGTTTCTTATATCTTTCGGATTGTGAAGTGGTACTATGGTAGACTCAGTGTCTCCCTCATCCCTTTTGCTGATCGTAAATTGGTGACAGTTTAGACAGTCTCTCCAGCTTCAAAAGCATTCCATCTGGGGAACCAGAGATCTTGGGCTAGGAGACATTTGCAAGAGGACCAGATGTTTAACAAAGCCCTCAGTGAAAACCTCTCCTATCCAAGTTATGTCTCACAAAATAAGCTGTTCTAGATGTATATGCATATATCCCTGTATTGCATGCTTGTATCTATGTTATGTTATGCTATTCTAAACACTGCAACTATATTACTTTATCTGTTAGAACGCTTATATTACACCAGTATGATAACATTATTGTGTGTATGATAAACCTTGTCATGATTGGTCTCTAAACAATGCTCCTTTAAATTTCTGATCATTGGTACAGTATATGTCACAATACTACAGCTGGCATCAAACTCCTTAAATATTAATCCACACATTATTGACACAAACTCTTAAAGCCCCATAACTATGCAAATTAGGTGTCGTGTTGAAACAAAGGCCCTGTTTCCACTCAACCCACATACCTTAACATTGGATAATCACAGGCCCTGGGTGGGGCATCCCAAAGGTTAAGAACAGCCACTGTCCAAACTTTCTTTGCCCAAGAGTAAGTAACCTCACTCAAAGAGTTTGCACTTGTCTCAAAGAGTTGGTAACCTCACTTAGAGTTCGCAACCTTACTCAGTGTTGCATCTCTGTGGGACAGTTTTCTGGCAATTGCACTTTGGCAACACTCTGCAATCTCCGCTAAGCAATCCGTCCACGGGACAGCGTAGCGGACTCCATCATCTTTTATGGACGCTTCAACTATTGATTTCTCACACACACGCCCATCCGGAACTTCGCATCGCCTCACAAAAAGCCAATGCAAGTATCCGTTCATTTATCCGTTTGATGCTTAAGCTAGGACCCCTTTTTATTTAGGTGATTTACAGATATTTTGATGGTTCGTGCAAATGTGTTAAGTTGATTTGTGATATTGCCATTCTTTTACTTTCTCTACTTTTCCTGCTTTTCTTTGTCATGTTAATTGTATTGTTTGTCTGTAGTTAGTTGTTGTCTGTCGTAGCATAGCATAGCATAGCATAGCATTATTAAACCGTTTTTTTATCCTCTGGTGATTGTTTCTGTGTTTAAATGCTCACAAACGAACGTCACTTAAACTTGTCGATCTTGGTACATGCTCTGAAGTAGCACTATAATCAGTAATACGTTTATTTTCTAAAGGCCATGGGAAATAACATTTCTTAGAGTTAAGGTACAATTATGAATGTTTCGGTGGACGAATGCATTGATTAATCGTTATTATTAATTCTGCTAAATCAGGTAAAACCTATATAAATAGGGTGGGAACAATTGCACTTGTAAATTATGCTACCTGCCTGTTTCTTAACTCTGGAGTTGTACAAGTTCTGAAGGTTGGGCAGGTTAACACCAATTATCCTTTCAGCTGTCCTAACGGTCCGCTGCAGTCTTCTTCTATCTGATTTGCTGGCTGACCCAAACCAAACAGTTACAGAAGAGCACAGAACCGATTCGATGACAGCTGAGTAAAACTGTGTCATCTGTGCTTGTGGCAAGTTGAACTTTTTCAGCTGACAAAGAAAGTACAACCTCTGCTGGGACTTTTTCACAATGGAGTCTATGTGATTGTGCCACTTCAGATCCTCAGAGATGATAGTGCCCAGGAACCTGAATGACTCAGGTTCATGATAGTGAGTGGGGGGAGTACAGGGGGGCTTCTCCTGAAGTTCACTGTTATCTCCACTGTTTTGAGCGTATTCAGCTCAAGGTTGTTTTGACTGCACCATACAGCCAGATGCACCACCTCTTGTCTGTAAGCAAACTTGTCGCCATCCTGGATAAGACCAATGACAGTGGTGTCATCTGCAAATTTCAAGAGTTTGACAAATGGATCTTAAGGGGTGCAGTCATTAGTGTAGAGGGAAAAGTCATTTAGTCTGTAGTCATTTAGTCCTGTAGTCATTTAGTCCCGTTATATTTGGTTTCTTGGATACAGGGATGATGGTGGAGCTTTTAAAGCAGGACGGGACTTCACACAGCTCCAGTGATCTATGACTTGTATGGTGACTTGTAATTGGTGATGGCTTTCAGGCCTTTCCAAACTAATGTTGGGTCGTTGCTAGAGGACTGGTTTTCCAGCTTTTTGGTGTAGTTTTTCTTAGCCACTTTTAACTCCCTATTCAGTGTGTATTTGGCCTGTTTATACAAGTCTTTGTCACTGCTTCTGTAGGCTTCCTCTTTGGCCTGGCGAAGCTGTTTGAGTTTTGCACCAAGGTTTGTTGTTGTTAAATGTTAAATAAGTCCTGGTTGGAACACACATGTCCTCACAGAAACTGATGTAGGATGTCACAGTGTCATCTTGAACTGTAATCACAACACTTTGAACTGTGTTAAACAACCTCACTGGGTCCTGTCATTCCATCCTATAGTTTCCAATACTGCTGCTATGTCGATGACATCCAGATTTTTTTCTCCTTCCACCCTGATGATTTCACGGTAACAGCATGCATATGAGCCTGTCTGGAAGATATCTCTGCTTGATGATAAAACATCACCTTCAACTCAACCTAGCCAAAACCAAACTTCTTGTCTTTCCAGGTCACCCTTCTGCCTTAATGCTTTAATTCCAGTTTGATTGATCAACTAGGGCCCTAGCATGTTTCATACAAGCAGATTTTTACTGACATAGTGAATAAACAACACTCAGAATCCTGTTAAAACCTTAAAATTGATCTAATCACCTTATCATTCACATAGTGGAGATAGTACAGCACTGAACTCACTGCCATTTAACCAGGAGAGAGTAAACACATTGACTGTTATGACCACACTCAAAGATTAGCATTTTTAAAAAATGAAGCGATAGCAGTGTTAGAATACTCTGAACCAGAGGCTAATTTTTTGCAAAATTGACTCATTGCAAATTTAAAATGTATTATGCATAGACAACTTGCATTACATGCATTACAAATTGTACTCTTTGTACTTATTTTTTTTGCTTTGGCCTATATGAAAGTCAATTTGATATTTTATCTCTACCTAGAGCTGTGGATGCAACGTAAAGACAACACAAATGCTGGATGTTTCCTGTTGTGTCATTTTTATAGGTAATTCAAACTCAACACTGACTTTTTGACAAATTTGAACAGTGTTTGAAAACAAATTTGAAAATCGTGCCTTGAGTTACACCAAAAGACTTGTTAGTAAGACTTGTTACAAACTAAATGTTAGTATTGTGGTGCATTTGAATGTATAATTTACTCTCTCTCTCTCTCACTTCCGGTGTGTTTGTTGGGAGCGATCGTGTGAGCTGAGCGGTGTGAGTGCGTTTGGATTCAGTGGGTGAATCTTTTTTTCTGGCTTTTCTGTATTGTTTTTTTTGTGTGTGTTTATTTTTGGTTTACGTTATAGTTGTTTTGGGCCGTGTGCTACCTGTGCTACCGGGAGCATGACGGCCCCGCGTTCGCAGGCTTTAGTTTCACTGACCCGGCGTCACGGAGTGAAAGTGGCTGCCTGTCAGTGTTGAGAAATGCTGCCTGGCAGTGGGTGATGTTGTTGGGCATGACAATATAATGTCTTCATCTAGAATGAATAATGCTACAGTGATTTTTCTAAGTACGGTTGAAAAGGCTAATGATTTAGTGGAGACGGGTATTGTCATTGACGATCTTTTTACTCCGGTGCTGCCACTTTCGACACCTGCAAAGAAAGTCACTTTGTCTAATGTGCCCCCTTTCTTAAGCGACGAGGTTTTGTCGAAAGCTTTGTCCCGCTATGGTAAACTGGTCTCGCCAATCAAGAAGATCCCTATAAGCAGTGAATCGCCTTTATTAAAGCACATTGTTTCATTCAGGCTTTTCGCATACATGATTATGAAAGATGATGTTGATCTTGATGTATCTTTACACTTCAAAGTTGATGAGTACGACTATGTCATTTATGCCACTACTAACAAAATGAAATGTTTTAACTGTGGTCAGTCTGGTCATTTAGTTCGTGCTTGTCCTGCAAAAAATTCGGACAACCTGTCAGCTGATAGTGACGGGGCTGCTGTCGGAAGTGGGGTTGAAGATAACACTGAACCCACTGAAGCAGCACCGTCGGACGAGTCCCCAAATGTATCGGTTTTAGAAGCTATAAAGGACAAATTCAATGATGATTTAGCTGTCATTGAGCCCAATGTTTTTAAAGATAAAGCGACTGAAAATGTGGTTTATGGCGTAAAAGTGTCTAGTGGTCAAGCGAGTGTTGACGCTAGTGAGTCATCTACACCAGAAATTGAAGCTTTTAAAAACGACTTACAATCGACTGCGAGCAATACATGTGATGATAATGCAAAGGAAACAGAACAGGCAGATTTTAAAGTCCCGCTGAAAAGAAAGAAGTCCGGTAAAGCAATGATTGTAAGACAGGCGAAAAAAGCAGATCTAGCGGAGCTTTAAAGATCAAGGAAAGTGACGGTGAATCTTCTGATTCAAGTACTGCTAGTTTCTCTCAGAGCGATTTCTCCGGAGGTCATTATGAAGTAGATGACATTAAACTGTTCCTCAGAGCCACAAAAAATAAAAGAGGTGTGTGCGTCGGTGAATATTTTCCTGACATAAAGCAATTCATTAAAAAGACAAGACACTTTATGATGGAGGGCTCATTTACAAATAAAGAGATCTACCGACTGAAAAAAATTGTGATTAAACTGAACTCTGAGTTTAGTAATGAGGAAAGTGAGAAAGCATAATTCCATGTCTTTTAACAAAATGTTCTTGTGGGCAGGGATTTTTTTCTTTTCCTTAAGTATGGGTCATATTAATGTTGCAACTCTTAATTTGAATGGTGCTAGAGATATGCACAAGAGGGCTGCTTTATTTGAAATAATTAATCAGAAAAGAATTGATGTCACTTTTTTGCAAGAAACACACAGTGATTGTAATAATGCTGCTGATTGGGCGGTGGAATGGAGCGGGATCACTGTTGTTAGTCACAATACTTCACTCAGTGCTGGAGTGGCAATTCTGTTTTCTAAGAGTTTTAGCCCACATTCTTATCAGGTCGATGAAGTTATTAAGGGGAGACTTTTAAAAGTAAGAGCCTCTTATGAAAATGTTGTTTTTGTTTTTATTTGTGTTTATATACCTAATTCAACTATGGAAAGAATGTTATTTTTAAATACTTTGTGTTCTGTTTTAAAAAATATTGATGTTGATGAATATTTATTCTTGGGTGGTGATTTTAATTGTACAGAGACCAACTTGGATAGAAATCACATTGAACCCCATTTACCTTTAAAAACACATGATCTAATCGATATTTGGAGGCAGTTTAACAAAGAACAAAAACAATACACTTGGTCTCATGTTAGAGATAACATGATTTCATTTGCAAGGCTAGATAGGTTTTATGTTTTTAAACATCATAGTAGTATTATTAAAAAGTGTTTTATTACCCCATCATGCCTTTCAGATCATAGTATGGTACAGTGTTGTTGTTTTTTAAACTCTTTTAAATTAAAGAGTGCTTATTGGCATTTGAATACCACTGAATTGGGTGACAAGTGTTTTAAAGAAAGTTTTAAACATTTTTGGAATGTTTTTAAAACTACAAAAGACTCTTTTAGTACTCTGCAGCAATGGTGGGATTTTGGGAAAGCACAAATAAAACAGTTTTGTCAGCAATACTCACAGAATGTCACTAAAGAGATAACCCTGACTTTGAATACCTTAGAGACTGATATTTTAAAACTGCAAGAATTGGCCAACTTGCCTGGAAATCAAAAGCGGTGTGGAGTCTCTCATTAAAAAAAAGAAGACTCAGTTGTCTGATTTAATAGGGTTTAAAACACAGGGTGCTCTGGTCAGGTCACGTTTTTTAAACATAAATGAAATGGATGCACCCTCAAGGTTTTTTTTTAGCTTGGAAAGAAAAAGTGGTCAGAATAGGATAATTCATGCATTACGTGATGAATCTGGAGTTTTATTGACTGATCCTAAGGATATCAGAAAGAGAGCAGTTGGACCAAGAAAAAGCCTTTGATCGCGTTGAGCATTTTTATTTATGGAAAGTTTTAAAAGCATTTGGTTTTTGTAAAAATGTTATAGATCAGGTGAAAATTCTTTATAGTGACGTTCAAAGCATTCTCAAAATCAACAGTGGTTATGTGCTCCTTTTAAAATCTGTAGAGGTATTAGACAGGGCTGTTCGCTTTCTGGGATGCTCTACTCTTTAGCCATAGAGCCTCTATTACAGCAGATTAGAATAAAACTTCAAGGCTTATCTTTACCAAATTGTAGTGGAAAGGTTTTATTATCAGCGTACGCTGATGATATTATAGTTATAATCAGTAGGCAAAATGATGTACAGGTTTTATCTGATTTGCTTGAAAATTTTAATTTTTTATCTTCTGCTAAAGTAAATTGGAATAAAAGTGAAGCACTATTGATAGGTAACTGGAATAGTGGCGCACCAAAACTTCCTACCGGCTTAAATTGGGGGAAAGAAGGTTTTAAATATTTGGGGGTCTTTTTAGGTAATGAGACAGTAGAACAAAAAAATTGGGAGGGTCTAATTGAAAAGGTTAAAGGGCGTCTAGAAAAATGGAAGTTTTTATCTCCTAAACTATCGTATAGAGGACGCATTCTAATGTCGCTAACAATTTGGTGGCTTCGTCTCTTTGGCACAAGATGGCTTGTATGGATCCTCCCTTTCAAATGCTTTCAAAAATCCAAGCTATTCTTATTGATTTTTTTTGGGACAGATTACATTGGGTGTCACAAAATATATTGTTTCTGCCTAAGGAGGAAGGTGGTCAAGGCTTAATAAGAACTGCAGCTTTTCGGCTACAATTTGTGCAAAGGCTGTTGAATGGACCATCAGATGTTAATTGGCATGCTGTCTCATGCCTGATTTTACATATTTTAGTAGGTCTGTGGCTGGACAAAACACTCTTTTTAATGGACCCTTTAAAAATAGATACCTCCAAGTTGCCTGCTTTTTACAAGAACATTTTTAAAGTTTGGAGTCTCTTTGTTATTCAGCAACCAAAAAACGCTCATTCTCTTTATTGGTTACTAGAGGAGCCCTTAATTTTTGGTTCCCATTTGGACATAACCAATAATTTGTCCTGTCCTGGGCTCAGTAGACTGCTGATTGAACGCAACTTGGTGACTCTAAGTCAGCTACTGCACATCGTAGGGATGGATTTTAAGAATAAAGAAGCACTGGCTGACTTTTTGGGTTTCAGATCTTTACGTCTGGTTACCCAATTGATAAAAAAATGGAAAGATGTGATCAAATCAACTGAGATGGACTTGCTATTAAAGTATCAAGCTGGTGCTCAAGTTCCAAACTCCAAAGACTCTTTTCCTCGTTTGCAGCTTTCTGTGAGTGTTGATGAGACTACCTCTCCTTTCTTACAGAATATTATTTCTATGTGTAAAGATTTTTTTTTAAGCACTGGTAAATCTTTGTATAAGTCTTGTGTTTTGGTTTTTAGCAAAAAGGTTTTAAATTGGAAAATTGATACTCCCTGGCGAGATGTTTTTAAACTGGAACAAAGTAAAAAGCCTGAGTGGAGATCCTTTTATAAACCACCGTTGACCAAGAGAACATGAGATTTACAGTGGAGAATTCTTCATGGTGCTATTGCAGTCAATGCTTTTATTTCAGTTTTAAACCCTGTTGTTGCTCCTACATGTCCTTTCTGCTCTGTAAGAGAAACCATCTTTCACGCTTTTATGAATTGTTTTAGATTACAATCTTTATTTCTAGTTTTAAGTGATGTTTTTAAGAGTTGTAATGAGACATTTTCTTTGGAGACTATTTTTTGAGGGTTCAAATATGAGAGAAAAAGAAGATTTACTTATTAACTTTTGAATTTTGTTTTAGGCCAAGCAAAACTGGCCATTTACATGACTAGAAAAAAGAAAATAGAACACAATGTTAATCAGAACATAGTGGATGTTTTTTCTAATCTGGTGAAATCAAGAGTCATGGTTGATTTTCTTTTTTATAAATCTATTGACGATCGTTTAACTTTTGAATGTATTTGGTGCTGCAATGATGCTTTTTGTGCTCTGTTTTTGAGGGTGAATTGATTTTTATGCACTTTTTGTGATTCTTTTTACAGTATTGTAATTGAGAATTGTAGAGAATTGTAAATAGATTTTTTTGTAATAAAAGTTCTGTTCAAATTCAAAAATTCTCTCTCTCTCTCTCTCTCTCTCTCTCTCTCTCTCTCTCAGGTTTTAATCCTATGTGGGAGGAGACACTTGTCTTTACTCTTCACATGCCAGAGATCGCCCTTGTACGCTTTCTGGTTTGGGATCATAACCCAATCGGCCAGGATTTTATTGGCCAGAGGACTATTGCCTTTAACAGCATGATGCCTGGTACTTTCATCATGTACAATCCTTGATACAGTATATCAGTCTTGTCAGTCGTAGATTTTATAGATGTTGAGTTCAGTCTTCAGTGGGCCAGTGCCTAGGACTACTATCAGGGACTTCAAATTGAGGCACTACATATGTAAAATTGCTAACGATTGGCAAAGAATGTAAAATAAAAGATCATATGACCCGAACCCTTTCTCTGCACTAATGGTGTCTTCTGAACTTTGATGTAATTTATTAGTCATGATACATTATCTCTCGTGGTGTATTATACATGACTAGAATACAAAACATGTACTATAATAATGGGATCTTTAATAAAGGAGAACTGTATTTTAAACTGTAAATCTCATAGTGTTTTTCGTTTTTGAAATAATTTAATATAATATATTCAAATAATTATTAAATTCAATAATCTAAATAATCCACAGGCTAGGACCCCAGGGCCTCACAGATCCACCACAATTGGCCTGTAGTTGAGTGTATCAGAATCAAATGTAAAAAGAAATTCTTAGGGTCTGATCAGCTTTCTCATGTGTTATTTTAGGTTATCGGCATGTGTATTTGGAAGGCATGGAGGAAGCTTCCATCTTTGTTCATGTGGCAGTGAATAACATCACTAGTAAGGTGAGTCATCTTGTGTAGTTAGTGAACAGTATATTTTGGTCAATTATGTTCAGACAGCTGTATCTGGCTTTGAATTTCTACATTTTCTTCATGGATGATTTAATGTTATTGGCTAACTTCAGGTTCACAGGTTTAATGTTGAACAGACTTTACATACAGTGCTCAGCATAAATAAGTACACCCTCTTTAAAAAGTATGAATTTAATCAGTAGCTCAATGAACAAAAGAACAATTTCCAAACTTTTCACAAGGCTGTTTTATTGAACACTTTAACTCCATAGCATGAAATTAAGGTTAATAATCTAACTTGGATCACAAAATCTTTGTTTTTATCAAATTGGTTGAAGCAAAAATGAATACACCCCGCAACAAAAACTACTACATCTAGTATTTTGTATGAGCACCGTGATTATTAAGGACAGCACCAAGTCTTCTATGCATGGAATAAACAAGTTGGTGACATATTGCAACATCTATCTTTTTCCATTCTTCAAGAATAATCTCTTTTAGAGCCTGGATGCTGGATGAAGAGTGATGCTCAACTTGTCGCTTCAGAATTCCCCACAGGTGTTCGATTGTGTTCAGATAAGGAGACATACTTGGCCATTCAATCACCTTCACTCTGTTCTTC
>JAZGTK010008512.1:416-18213 GCA_036877625.1 Ambastaia sidthimunki
TATATATAAAGACAGAATGAAATCACAGCTGGGGTTTTGTGGAGCTCATGTCATGTCCGCTAGTTTCAGTGTTCTCTATGCTAGTGTACTGCGACAGGTTGACCACACAAAACTACTAAGCAGATACAGTCTCAGAATGGACCAAAATATAATCTTGCACATTTAAAAGCGTCTGGAGCTGTGGATTATGCAGAGGGATGGTGTTTCTCACCCAGCTCTTCTTCTTCTTCTTCTTGGCCTCTTGTTCCTTCAGGCTGCCTGCGCTGGAGTGGCTGGTGACGCTGTTGACACTGGTGATGCTCTCTGATGAGTTCTGTCTGTCCATCTGCAGCTCTGACAGGACAAACAACACAAACTTTATTTATATTGACTCCGAGGACAAACTTATGGTGTCCCGACAGTTTCACTACAGAGATACAGAGACTGTCTCATCTCATCTAAAGCTGCACTACTGGCATAAAACTGCTGAATAATTTCAATGTCACTGGGACACGCATTTGACCCACTAATGCCAGATGTGGTAATATAGCTCGTTCTGAACCCTTCACAGGTCTAACTGTGATGTGGTCAGACCTTTGGGTGTGCTCTCAGGATCAGTCAGAGCCCCTTGAATAATGGACTGTGCCTCTGTGTTCTTGACCTTCAGAACCTCTATGGTTTCCCTCAGGTCCTGTAGTTCGGAATCCTGAAATTATAAAACAAAGCTTATCAAAATCATAACTGAGGATTCACTTTGAAGACATAAATCTTAGACAGTCACATGATGAAAACAACATGAAACTTCACAGAGGATAGCTTACCCAACGATTGCCATACGTTTTTCAAAAACATGTGCAAATCATAAAATTAAATCACAATAAAATCAGTGTATCCGACAGGTTCTTACCATCTCTTTAAAACTTAAAACAAGTGCTCACGGAGTTCCTGACAGGTATTAAAGTGAGTGTAATGTCTTTGAGCAGTAAAGTGTGTGTACAGTATACTGACCTTCTGTTCAGAGGAGACAGAGAGACTTTGTAGCCGTGCAGTCATGAGGGCCAAACTCTGTTCAAACGCTGCAACCAGGTTAGCCTGCAGACAAATAACAGTTAGCATTTGACAAACACCACAGAACTTTCCTCACGGCACAATAGAGACACACACACACTCAGATGTGTGTCTCCATCTGGTCTGGAAAACAGTGACAAGAAAGGATGGGAATCGAGAACAGCTGTAGAAAATGAACGGATGGATGGATCTGTTGAACAGACACACACACACACAACAGAACAGTGTGTGTGACAGAGATATGACATTGTTTAATAAAATAAATAAATAAAAATACACTGTCATGCTACTTGACTCTTGTACTGCATGCCGGTGGTGCATCACAACTACATTTACATTTTATGTAGACTATTTTACATTTTCTGTAAAATGTGTTTTACAGTAAAAAAACTCCAGCACAATGCTGTCTGATATTTTGATCACTAGATATGTCTTCAACATAAGCCCTCTGTCATCACCCAGCATCAGTCTCACTTAAAAACGACTATGACATCATAAAATGTGTCCAAGTGACACTTGATAAAGCATGTGACATCATCATTCAGCGCCAGGCTGAGGGGGGTGGGGCCTGTGAGGGGGACAGACACATGCAACAGCGATGGACGAGGCTGCGAGGGACAGTCCAACAAACCTGGCCTGCCTGTAAGAGCCAGCAGCCCGCAGAAAGCATCGGTCATCAGGGCCGGGAGAAGACATCAGCCGGGGGGAGAGGGACAGAGCTGTTAGGACTACAGGGCCCTCATACCCACACACAGACACTCATACAAGGGCCCCAAAAACATCTGGACACTCGAGTCACACTTAAAAATGTTGCTAAAGTCTGTAAACAAATGATGCTAATACTTCTCTCATAACTAACTTCATTTCCGCAAGGAATTTAGTGGAGTATGAAGTCATTTCACACAGGTGTCCGAGCGGAATAAACGTTTGTACTTCAAGCATGTTCCACTATATCACTTCCTTTGTTGTTTAGTTATCTAATGCAATGACATTCATATCTTTAGGTGTGACTTAAATGTCCAAAAACATTTGGAATCCTGGGATGAGCATGTTCACAGGTGAATAAATGCATTTCAGTGTTATATCCTGCAGCAGTAACAGCGGATGTGTGCGGAGTGGAAGCAGGAAGGTTACTGGAAACTTGCAGTGAAATATTATAAAATGAGGATCATTAAAATGAGGATCAACATAGCAACACCCATTGGCATTAATATTAATATCCTGTTTAATACAATGACTTTAGTGTTTGAGAAAATAAATGAATTAATCATCAGTGAATATTCACACGAATAAATGATTATTGAATCATTTAAAAAGGTGGAAGATGCTGGTGATGTATTTTACAGTAAAATGTGTCTGAAAAACAAACAAAACAAAACATACTTGTGCCTCAAACATTAATTATATACAGTAATGATGTGATATATAATATATAAAATAAATACAGTAAATGTGTTTTAAATAGAAAAACAAAGAAAAAGAAATATGAGTAAATCTAAAGTAATGTGATAACTTTCAAATGACTTTCAAATAACAATAAAAGAAAGAGTAAAATCATTTTAAAATAATTAAAATCTCCAATCCTCTGTGTGTGTGTGTGTGTGTGTGTACATACGTTTGCAGACAGCTGTGTGGTCAGATTGGCCACCTTATCCTGAGAAGACTCCAACTCACGTCGCAGTATCCGGATTTGCTAAGTAAAAAACACAAGTTACAAACATATCAAGTGTAAATACAAGATCAGGACATTTTTAAAGTAATTTCAGTAATGCACGTTTAGTTTCGTCTTATTAAAAGAAATAATCACTGCTTATTTAATACAGAACAAAATTCATATTAGACAGTCTAAACACATTTTCTTCTGTGTAGTTTGTACTGCACACATTCACAGCAGTCTGTTTGTCAGGTAGCATATGGAGTTTTCTGTCTCTGAACATTACACACTGAATACTAGATGCACTTTGGAATTCTGGGCTCATGTTGTTTTGAAAAGGAAAGAGTGTAAGACAAGCGGAGAGCAGAGAGGTGATGTTCATACCTCTCCTTGCATCCTCTCCTCAGTCTGAAAGCAGGTGATGGAGATAAAAGCAGCAAGAAAACAAAGGACAGAAAAATAGAGGAACAGAATCATGTGTGTTAAAGAAACACCACAGACGGGTTCGTTTTAGGTGTTTATTAGCCTCGTCTCATATTGTGAAAGATTTCTTTAAACAGAGTTTGTGTGTCTGGTAGATTCAGTACACAGTATTCAGTTCAGTGTTTTATCACATGACATAGATGCAAATGTATTAGCTGAACCACTAGCATCCTCAGATTCTATTTCCTACATATAAAATATCAAGTTTTTACTCACAGAATAATTGGATGATGCGTTAGAGGCCAAAGACAGGACAGATCCGTGAACTGTGAGAGAAACATTATACACAAACTTATTTTAAGCTTTTCACAAAATAAAAGTCACCATTTTTTTGGATATTGAGCATAACTGGTAATCATGCATGTTAACTGTTATGCATGAACAGGTTATAGGAAGAATCATCATCAATGTTCTTCATACCGTCTTCTGCAGGCTCTCTGAATGACGCAGACCTCATCATGCTCCTCGGTCGCTCGGCAAGAGAGAGAGAGCTGCCCAGAGGAGACGTGCCGTACAGCTCATATCCCGAGTCATTGGCTGGAATACTGCTGGAGCGAGAGATCTGAGATCCGGAGCCGGGATTCAGGATGGGTGCCACTGTGAGATAACACATTAAGATCTCAGTGTGACTGCTGAATATGGCTGAACTTTGTAAGTTATTTACACCACTTTGAAAGCTTATTAAAGCTTGAAATTAGCTGCTAAAACATTTAAACGTGATTTTACAAAGAAAATTATTTTCATTTGTGGTAGTGCATAACATTTGTTTGTTATAATAAAAAACATAACACATGACTCCTTTAACATTAAGAATAAACCCGTCACACTTACCCACGTTAGTAGTTTTCCCGGGAAAGGGCTGTGTGGCATGTGTGGGGGAGGGCAGCTGGGGGGGGCTTTCCGACTCCGTCATGCTCGTTATTGTGTGCGAGTGACGCCTTTGCCGCCCTTCCGTCTCTGATTGGCTGCTGCCGTAGCGACTGCAGAAAAGAGCATCACGTACATCAGAGTGATCTTTACCAGCTTACTGTACTAGTTAAGGCTAGATTAAATAAATGTACCTTAGTCCTTTCTTGGGTACGGTGTTTCTATCATTTTCTAAACTGGGAGGGGCAAAGAGCAATAGACATATATAAATAGCTCACCCCTCACAATCCTAATTGTTTAACTTATTTCGATCTAGTTTCATCTTAATTGCTCAGCTGTAATATTTTGCCAGCAGGGGGCGTCTTTCTCACAGCAGAACTTTGCTAATAAAGCTATTCATTATAACATTATTCATTATAAAATCTTTATAAAATCAGTTAGGAATTTGATTTACAACCACACCTGTCACCCAGGGTGATGGACGTTCTACTGCTGGCATCCCATGTTCCTGTGCTCCTGGTCTCCTCCCGGTTGCTCAGATCCGTTTTTATGGACACGCTCATATGAAGAGGCAGTGACTCCATACTGCGGTGTAGCCCAGACATCTTTGGGTAGAGGACTGGAGAACTGCTTACTGACAGCGCCTGACCCGAGAAACAGCTGGGAGAATCGATGTGGAGCACCGGGGCTGGGCTCGGGGTGAGACGCGGGGACATGCGAGAGCCAGCCAGGTCCTGGAGTTTGGAGTAGGGAGGAATCTTGGGAGGAAGATCTTGAATGGTGATACAAGAGTCCAGACTGTTGGAGTTGATCTTGTCCAGGTGAGCCAGAGTCGGAGGGTGGGCCAAAGACTTGCTACTGAGTAACCTGAAAGAACAAACTCATCTTATGATGTCATGAACTCTGAACTCTTCTGTAGTCAAGCTGTACTGCAAAAGGCCAAAGAGATTTCAGTGCAGCCAAAGTTCTGAATGATATAAATAAAGAAGAACACTGACAACCATTAAATACACCTCAGAGACTCTCGACGTTTGCTTTAAAGAAGCGCTTTAAATAATTAATTTGTTTTATCTTGCATAATATAAACTAAAAAGGAGTCTGCAAAATATTTGCAAAATAGTTTAAAGTCATCATCATTATTATTCCCCATTATGCTCATCATTATACTGAACTAATTCTCTGAACACACTGGAACAGGTTGTACCTCGGTGTGCTGGTCGGTGAGCTCAGTTCTGGATATTTGCTCGTGCTGGTTCTCCTCACTCTATGGATCTTCTCAACAGTCTCTCCACAGTTCTCGCCCTGGTTCTCGCCCTTCAGAGAGCTGATCTCAAGGTCTGCTTTAGCTTTGGCTCTCTCCTTTTCCTTCTCACGATCTGTTTGGTTGACCGGCCCTGTCATGCTCGGGCGACTGGCAGCCTTCAAGCTGCCGCCCTCCTTACCTCTGCTGGGCATGGTGTTGGACAGGGCAGGTACGGGTCTGAGGGTGAGGAGACCAGCGTCGATACTACCGCTGACAGGGCGAGAGGGAGGTCGCCCGGTTAAGCTCATGGCGCTGGATTTGGCAGGTCGCGGCAGACTGCGGTACTGAATGCTACTGCGAGCGTTGGCCGCAAGGAACCCCTGTTCAGAGCCGCTGGCGTCCAAACTGTTTTTACGCCCACCTCCGCCAGGGACGGGCTTGATGGGGATGCCCGAAGACTTTGGAGTTTTTCCCACAGTGGCCGAGCCGCTCGTGATGGTGGCACCCCCTGCTGTCAGAACCGTGGCAGTACCAGTGGTCTGTGGTTTCTTGTAACCGAAGGAGCCCCCAGCAGAGGGTTTTACCAGACCTGAAGGAGGCTTGCGGTGCTCTGCATTATCACGGCCAGCGTCTGAGCGTGAACGCTGTAAACCTGTTGCCTTCACAGTCATTTTCACCTTATCAACAGCCTTAGAATCTCCTTTAGGGGCTGTAAAAACAGAGATATTTGTTAACAGTCAATAACAAACATTATTGACTGAGAATATATTACTGAGAACATTTTTATCTGCTTTCATGAACACTTAAAGCTGAACACTTAAAGCTGAGTAAAGCTGAGTCAACACTGAATATCAAAACCAAAATGACTGAAGCCCTCCATGTGGTCAGAACCACACAGGTTTAAAGGTGAGTAAAATTGACTTGGGGGTATGACATCATAACAAGTCATGGAGAAAGTCTGATGGAAGCGGTGATTAACACTCACTGTGTCTAAATCTAAACTCTCAGGCCTAAATATACAGTATGTGAGTCATGGAGCAGAGGGCGTTTAATTAGAGTCCTTCAAAGACAAAGAGTATCTCAACCCACTCAACTTCAGACTGATAACAGTTCAACAGGAAACACATCTGTGTACAATGTGAAATTTCACAGTAAAAGCATTAAAACTTTCTTTTCATATCAATAGAAATATCACACATTGATATGTTGCTCTTAATGCATAAAGTGTGTTAGGAATACTGTAGTGTAGCACAGCCACCAGGCATCTTCTAAGTATCTGTGACGTTTAACTGTCATTGTAAACCATAAACCTCACAGCTTCTCTCTTAATAAATACACTTTGAAAAAGTTAAAAACATATAGTTCATATAAGTTCAATTCAAAGAACAGTTCATTCAAAAAACTCAAATTCTGTCACTATTTCCATTCAATGAATGAAAACTGTGTCTAAGGACTGTCAGATTACATCCTGGTATTCTGAACCCGTGCAGTATTTTTGTGTTCTGTGCCTGTTCACACAAGACTGCTGTATCGTTTCAGAAGTCATATACACTTTTGGGTAAACTATTTCAGTTAGTACTCAGTTCTGCTGGTTTTCATGTGACACCTTTAAACTCATCAATCTGATGTCTGCTGAGGCACCAAACACTTCCTCACATCTGCCCTTCTTTATAAGAGCTTATGAATGACAACAGTTGCACAGCAACAACCCTTCATTAGTCCAACTGATTCATGTCCAACTCATGATACTGTAGCAGTCACATCTAATCCACCTGCAGACACAGATGCATGCTGGAGAACAACAAGAGATTAAGTGTGTAGAGAAGTAAAACTCCAAACGCTGTCCAAACGTTACCTCATACAAAATGTATGTCTATAAATGTATATATGTCTATAAATGTATATATCCAAAATCTTTATAATATTCAAATCAGAAAACTACATGTATAAGTGCACACATACCAGCTACTTTCAGCAGACTCTGAGAGGTGTGTGTGATGGGTGACGTGACTCCCACAGGAGGACTGCGACCCTTCCTAACGCTGCCGGGCTGTCCGATGCTCTGAGTTTTCTTCACTTCGCATTTTGCTGTTTTCTCGTCCGGTGGGCGTATCTTCCTCCATTTGCAGGAGGGCTCTGTTTTCAGACTGCCCGTGTCATAAACCCCATCAGTCTTCCGGAAGCTCTTACTGTCCTCACTGTACCACGCCAGACCGCTCTCCACCAGCGAACGCTTTTCTGCATCTGTGCGCAACTTAGGAAACAGTACAATAAAACTATTATGAGAGTATCTATTCAAGAGACATCATACTACGTTTTATATCCACACTGTCTTATGATATATATAAATATATTTATATAATCTAACCCCAAGGGTCTGGTGTGAAATATAAAGATTAATATTAAACCTGGTCTAATGAAATCTGCCCGTCTCTGAAGACTTTATGTTCTCCCCTCAGGGCAGTAAACCCATCAAAGTGTTAATAAAGTAAACTTTAGTTCATCTAAAATGCAACAAGTGTTTTAAAAAAGACACATCTGTCTCCCTGTTTACACCCGGTATTAACAGCTGAGACATGTCACAAGCGGTTCGGCCAGACAGAACGCAGTTAACACAGTTATTAACAAAGTCTCTGATGTATTACATACATCACTGTGCAAGTTTATGTGAGTCATTCTGTGATGTTTTGTGTGTGTGTTTTCATCAGGTTGTTTTCTTAGCTGCACCTGGTGGGCAAAACTCTTGTTTGGCATAATGATTATTTGACAGTTATTTAATGTTGTCCAGGATGCGTTAGAAATCATTTAGGCTTGTGTGATTAGAGCACAATGTGTTTCATGACTCAAACTCAAAAAAATGACTTAAACTCGCCACATTCCTTAAATAGAAATAAATTTGCATGATATAAAACTCACCATTTTAAAACTGTATTAAGATTTATTCACATACAGTCAACAACAGATGGCACACTAAATAATGAATGATTTGGTTACCATAGTAACAGTCTATATTAAGTCATATTGTTTCTGTTTTTGTCTGTTTAATCTTGTGAATCATGTTTGCAGCTTTAATGATGAAAAGCCAGGAGAGCAGAGATTTCATGAGAGCTGACAGAGTTTCAAACAAGTAAGTGCTTTTCTCAACATGCAGCTGGTTTTAATTCACACACAGAAAGTCAGAGCTAATCTCCCAGAGTGACTCTGACTGCAGGGGGGGAAATGAAACCAGCATCTGTGGTTTTCTTTGGGCCACGAGAGTGAAATATTATGAGAGTTAAAGCAAATTACAGATGTATCGAAACAGCATTGAATAAAATACACATGCACACAAAAATACCAATCACACACACAACATTCCCATATGGAAAAGATATTCGACTTGAACGATTTGTATGTGTTCTTTCTGAAATGTGTGAGAAATTGTACTGTACTGTGTTGATAAATTGTGCTGATGAAGTATAAAAATTCATAGTGCATTCTCCAGGGTTTCTGGCATGTTACACTAAGTCTATCTCAACAGAAATGTAGTATGAATATGTTTCCTACAGGCACGTGACCACTGGTGCTGGAAAAAAGGAAATTCATATGATTTCCTCTTTTTAACTTTCATATATACATTGTGCAACCACATATACACATCTCGTATGAATGATGAATACAGATTTCATATGAAAAATTAAAACTGACCCACAGACTGAGAGCTTACTAGACAGTTCTCCTCCATACAGCTCATACCACACATAAAAGACCAGAGAAAAATGAACGTTTTTTTTAACCTGCGCTTGGTTTGCCCACCTGTCTTATTTTACTCATACTCTGAATCTGTAATCACAGGGTTCATTGTTACATTTCATTCTAGAACCAAGAAATGTGATGTTACTGTAAGTCTACTGCTAATTATACACAGAACTAATTAAAGCCTAAATATACAATATTGAACTGCTAGTCAGCTTTCCTCATGTCAAGATAGTTACATTACATTTAGTTAAATATATGTTTACTCTGCTGTTCTCAACAGCACTCTAATCTCTATTGGCTCATAAAGGAGTTACTCAAAAGCTTCTGGTTCCTGATTGGTTATAGACTGGAGGGCTGCTAAACCCCCCCCCCTTCTATATTCTCAGTTTAACTTTATGAAAAGGAGCCACAAACAGATTATCTGTTTTTTTGATGTGGGAATGTTTAGCTCCTCATCCGACAACCCCCCAGCAGCTTACCATGACCGAGGAGTTGCGTCTGGAGCCGTCAGGTGTGGTGGGGAGTGAGTTTAGAGAAGAGCTGGCGTTCAGATCTTCTGAGCTGAGGTTCACAGAGCCGTCACTCAATCCACTGCTGATAGAGCTGCTCTCATCCCAGCTGCAGAGACACAGAGAAACATTAGAAAGAATCAAGCATCAGCTACCGCAGGGCTACAGTTTGCAGCTCATAAGATGATACAGTGAACTGGCCTCTCTTTTAAAGCTCAGAAGACAAATCTAAACACAATTCGCTGAGATCTCCACTGAGTTCTCCAACTTCACACGTGGGGTTACCCAGGTCTTCTTCTTAGGAGAAACATCAGAGAAGCAGGAGACTCTAGCAAGTCTCTAGAGATCTTCATTTAATCTCATTACTGTTTAGGAGAAACGGATGAGATGCGAGAGCTCATTTGCGATTTTTCTTTCCTACAGGAAACTTTTCTGCTCCATTACCCGAGCCATGAACAGACAGCAGGACAGACCAGTTCTCAATGAGAGGATCACAGGCTGACAGATGTCTTCACCATATGACCAGACTGGTGGTCAATCTATAACACAGCTCTTCAGTCTGACCGGAGATGTTCAGCAGAATGATGAAGACTGTTTGTAAGGTCACTGAGGTTGAGAACTGTGAACAGGCTGTTCTGGAGACAGATCTGAGGTGTCTCCATCTGTTTTGGGGGGATGATCACACAAGGATGGTAATGATCTATCTTTAATCTTGCATGTCAAAGACATGATGCACATCTAAACTTCACGCAAGCATATGTGGACAGACGCTTCTCATTTGTGTCTCCTGGACAGCACTAAGATTAAATAAAGAACAATGGAGACATTCGCCTGAGCTTTCTCTGTTGTTTATGTCTTTTATAGTGTTTCAGCAGAGATCTCAACGTCTCAGGCTAAAATTAGATTTGTCATGACACTAAAGACTGCAGTCAAATGTCACAGATTACAGTACAAACATTGTCCACATGACATACCAAACAACATGATCACAACAAACACGTCGCTTTTACATATTTAAAGTGACAGAAAAGCTTTGAAGACGCACTGTATCGTTCAACAACAGCAATTCACAGATTGAATGCTTAACACAAACTTGAGTCATGATCAAGGTCTCTCTCTCTCTCTCCCTCCCTGCCATCATGTTGGGTCTCAATTACTGTGTGGTTTGAGACTCAGCAGAGAGGACAGAGATGATGGGAAGAGAATTATGGATAGCAAAGATTCAGAGGACAAAAATTGCCTGTTCATGTTCAGAAGAACAACTTTAAGAGCAGCAATTTGTGCTAATCACAGGCTATGTGGATACAGAGAGAGCGAGCGAGAGAGAGAAAGCAAGAGAGAGAGAGAAATAGAGAGAGATGGAGAAAGAGAGATGGAGGGGGAATGATGGATTGCCCATGTCTCAAGGGCTGGAGAGACATTTCCTAATGCTTCTCTTTTCCACATACAGTAAGTTTCTATTTCCATCCATTTGAAATGTCATGATGGTTACTTGAGAATTCTGTGTCAGCTAGTTTTGAGTATTGTATGAATTTGTGATAATCATACTGAGATCTTACATAATGAGACAGACAACGGATATTAGAAACAGTAGTTACAGTAGCTACAGTAGCAGGTATCACTAAACAAGAAATCGTCCTGTGAGCATCGTTTGGAGAACATGGAATAGGAAAGTATTACTTCACCTAAGAGTGAATAAAATACCCAAATTCATAAAGTCCACAGTTTTGGTTTATTAAAAGCACCTACAAACCACAAGTGCACACAACTCAACAACATGCACATGTTAGGACTGTTCTCAGATCTGCTCTGAATGATGTCTCAGAAGAGAATAAAGGCAAAGGAAACTGCTTTCCTTCTCCATGATGGACTAAGACAAAAGTGCTGTAATAAAAGTCCAGTTCTGTTCACCCTCTCACGAGACTCAAGCCGCCTGGGCTGGACGTATCAACAACAACCACCAGTCAGTTTCATCCGCTTCATTTAAAAGTTCAGCTGCTGCGGCCAAATAACTCAGGAAATCATTCATCACTTCTGATGTGAGAACAGCTCATAAGGTATGAGTTAAAGAAAGAGCTGGAGAGGAAGATAGCTGAATAAAAACACTCAGTATTTCTTAGTGCTGCTATATGTTTCTTTACAAGCCGATCTGAGTCGTTTATTTTGGTTTCAGTGTATGAAACTGCCGGGAACACTTTCTGTCTGGCTGAAATATATACATATATTTAAGAAAAACATCTTCAAACCTCTTCTGAGGTGTTTGTGATGAATAAAACAGTGCAGGATAAAACAACTGACCAATACTCAGATGACTCTTGTTTTTTCTGGATATATTTCAGCTTGGTTTGTTGTTATATATTCTGTGATTAAAAATGAGCAATGACTTTGGGTGGGGAGGTTTTGTTGGGCTTGAAATATTGTTGAATTACGTTCTCCTCCCAATTTCAGTCCATATGAGATGCATCTGGGGACTGTACTTCAAGTTACAGCCATTTCAGAGGAAAACCTGTAATCTGAAATCTGTTAGTGAAAATGAGAAAATGAACAAATTATAGAAGAAAACACTGTTCAGAGTTATTTATCAGACAACAGCAGTAAACTGTGAAACTCACACATATCTGTCCACTTCAAAACAAAGACAGTGCTTTGCAGACCTTTAAGGACCAGACTTCACCTTGACCTCTGTGCATGTGAACATAAACGTTGCGAGTAGATGTTTCTAACTAATAAGATCCATCCTCTTGACTTAAAAGAGAGCAAGAACGTCCACAAATAAATGCAGCAAAGAAAGAGCAACAGTCCCATTCCAGCTGTGTTCAGTTTAAAATATAGATCGTATGAAATAAAGATGCTAACAGAGAGAAAGCTGCACTAAGCACAACATGAACACACCTCTTTTTATCACGCTAAATCACAGAAACACAGTCTCCAGAGTCCAGACGCTTATTCTTCTTGCAACACCATTATGATAAAAATGCACAAATGTTACACAAAAAGCACTTATCAATACAATTCAAACAAATTTAATACAATACAAAATTCTTCTACCAAATAATAAATAAGTCTAAATAGTGTATTATTATGGTTGCCAAACAACACTTTATACACACACACACACATATTTGAATCTGATTATCCAATCAGATTTCACAGCTGTGACAACCAGCTATAATAAATGAATACAGAATAATTAAACAACCACCATCAGTGAAATAAACAGGAGATCAGTGAAGCGTGTTCATCAACATTAAAGCGTGTTACTCACTTTGAAAGTATCATGGTTCTGTTGAAAATCAGTGGAAACTCTCTGATCGTGGATCTGTCACAGTGAGGAGGCAGAAATCACACACAGTCATTCTTTCTTCACGTTCATTCATTCAGACTGTCTGACTGAAGAGTTTTTCCTGCTCGTGTGCACACGGGTGACACCCCCACCTCTCAGACAGCTTGTAATTGTGTCCAGATGTACAGAACCAATGAGTCCAAACTGCCTTGTGTTCAGTCACATTCAAACGGACTTTAAGATCCACACACACACATTTTCCCTTACAGAAAAGTAAAGGTGGCATCTTGAGTCAGTGGTGCTACAGTAATACCGTTGTTTTATACAGTATCATTTTCACACAGCATTTATATAGTACTTTCAGGTACTTTAAATGACACATTATGTATGGTGTTGTCATTTATGGACCAGTGGTATTGTATCACCATGATTTTGTAGATAAGTATCAGTTTTTTTACTGTTCTCAGTCATGTAAGTTTAGAACAACACGAGGCTGATTCAGTAATGATACTTTTATTTTGAACTAACTTTTCCTTTAAGAATAAAGCATCACTCATATATAAACAAGGTTCAGGAAATATCTTACTGGAGTTTTGTGATTTACATCTCTAACATCTACTGAAAAACACCAGACACAAAGAAACATGCCATGATCATCCTAATGGCTTTTCCACACCACACACACTCACATCATCAATCCACATGCTGAGAACTTCCACACACTCATCTCTGCTCACCTCTGATGTCAAGAGCTTCTCCAGCAGAAGAACTGAATGAAAACCAATATGGACCAGAGAAGAACAGCAATGTATTAGCTGTAATGAGATTCTGAGTAACTATCACTGTTAGTCCTATTCCTTCTGTATACTTCTAGCACACACACACACACACACACACACACAGCGTGTGACCTGCCCTGGTCAGGCCTCAAGGTTACACACACACAGACTGTCTCCAAACACGAGCCATGCTGGATAATCATAACATACACACACATCCTCAAATAACACTACTGACGCATCTTTATGCACCTATTTTTTTATACCACATTTTTTTCTTATCACAAATCCTGTTTCACGTGGAAATACATTTCATGGTAAAGTTATGTACCCTAATGTACTGTTAATCGAGTTTTATTAAGGTGTCTGCCAAATGCATTAATGTAAATAATATACAGTACAAAAAGCTCCAATGCATGCGTGCTATTATAAATGCAACAGTTTATTCTGACCATCTCTGCTGTTTGGAGTACCAGACAAACATCTGCGGTTTCACCACAACCCACCCTGATATAAACCCAATGGCATCAACCAAATGTGTTGACTTGTTCCACAAGCACCTGAACACACAATAAGTGTTAATGTTCAGAGCACTGCAGCTGCTGCCAACATCACATCACTCACTTCTGCACCTGCACGTCACAAATACAGAGACATTTCTGCTGCAAAGGCTGCTGGAATATTTCAGTCAAACAATAATTTCATGGCTTCAGTCCAACCCTGTGAAAGCACTTCAGTATAAATGACAGTTCAGTGATGTGTTACTGAAAACAAGAGCTTTAGAGAGAGTTTCACTTGAGTGATTATATTTAAAGAGCTTTGATTCACTCAAGCAATTAAAATATCTGCTGGATCAAAGTTAAAGACGGAAAACTGGAAGCACATGATAGAAGAATGATTTAAAAAAACAGTGACTATATAAACAATAAAAGGTGTATATTTATAAACACAGATTTATTTACACCCAGAAGACAATTGCATTGCTTTTTGTAGTAAATGTAATGCTCTTTCATAACTATTTTCAGATTGCTCAGATAAATTACTCAGATCATTTGGTCTTGGCTAAATTTGATGAGAAATATTTGAGTTCACACTGATTTTTCTTGATGGCAGACTTTTGTATCTTTGCAAATCTGAGCACAGTTTGAGACATCTATGAGATCTCTGGAACTCTACAGGAGTCACATGAGAAATTATTGGAAGATGTGAGAAAGAGAAGAATTTAGCAAGAATCTCCTTTTGCTATTTCTTCTCAATGCCGTCTAGAAGATTTTGATATTTAAGATAGGCGTGGGACAAACTCATTTCAGAAGTCCACAATGTGAGAGACCTTCATTAACTGACGCATTAGAACTCGGTTCTAATTATTCACTCAGTTCAACTACAGACTTCTGCAGTTACTATATTTTTCCAGCAGAGGTCATAAGAAGTGACGTCACAGTTTCTCCCTGTCACACCCTCTGATAAATCACAACCAACAGATTCAGATTCATGCAGGAAAGACACAAACTTTACGTTAAAGCAATTCTGTCATATATATACTCACCTTCATTCTGTTTCAAACCCATTTATCTTTCTTCTGTGGAATGTTACAGTGACACACAGAACGCAGTCAAAGCTTTTAAATCTCTGCCATACAGGTGTGGAAGAACATGAGGGTGAGCACATGATGACATCATTATACACAGTAATTGTGATTATACAGTAATCAGTGTTTATATTTAATGATCTCTGTTGTTATTGTTCCAGCTTGTTCAACCTCTCCTAAAGTCACAGCTGTAAAATCTCTGAATCTATTGATCAGACTAGTTCCTATGGTCAAAGTAAAGTTGCTGGTGTGTGTTATGCACAGAGCAGACAGACGTGCTGATGCGGAGATGCAGAAGATGTGGCATCTCTGTCCTGTGTGATATCACAGACACGCTGAGTGTTCAGTCTGACCACACAGCCATGAGTCTCTCAAGACCCCAGAGTCTCCGCAGACATCTCAACAGATGTGTGTGTGTGTGTGTGTGTCTGTAGGACATCTGATGTCCACATGAGCTGAGATAGGTGCTGGTTACTCTTTCTCTTGTGTTTAATGGAGTGTATGCTGTCTAATCTCACAGCAGATACAGCGTGATACATGCCCTCAAGCAGGCCAGATGTTCTTTAAAACCACAAACCAAAGTGTAAATTCACAAGCTAAGAAATCCCTGCTAAGTGCCTGCATGGTAAAAATGTTTGGAACAAACATCTAACCCACAGTATTACATCTTTGGCACAAAACTTGTCCCACAATATTTGTTGAGGGGGTGTTTTATTACCTTACATAACTATTAGAATTCAGATTTTTGTAATAGATAAAGTATGATCAAATTACCTGAGCCATATCCACAGACCACAAGATCCAAAACACCCCAACTATCCCCTAGCAACACCCTAGCAACCACCCAGAACCCAACGGGACTGCATAGCAACACCCTGACAACCACTCAAAACGCCTAGCATCACTATGATAAGTTTTTCACAGACAAGCACTGCTCACATTTTCTTTAAAAAAATGCACAAATCTAGTTTGCAGTGTGAATGTAATAAATCACTAAACCCTGAGGAAAAAGCCAGAAGCAGAAGAATGCAGGACATTATAACTGATTACTAACACATCCAGAATCAGTGGCACACAGCCAGTCATTACCTCGTGCTGAAGCCCTGCACCGTAACATGCAGCAGCAGTCAACACACACACACACTAATGCACTGACACACCATGCTTCTCTCAGTCAAAGAGACACGGGCTCATGGGGGTTGCTATGGCAACACATCCCAGCCCATGTGCTGCATGCTCAGAGAAAGAGAGAAATGATGGGTGGAAACCCGCCATGCAACACGTTAGCAAACACATTTTAAACAATAGTTCTTAATGCTTCAAATACACAAAACCTCCACAAAGAGTTTTTATTCAGAGAGCTTAACGTCCAGCTGATCATCTGCTGCTTGTGTTTATCATTTCACTGAATTATAATATTCATCAGGAAGATAATGTTGTGAGGAAACAAATCTCTCACACATGTGGGGACCTGAATATTTTTGACTCACCTAACACTAATACTTTAAGCAACCACCTAACATTAACTAAAAACACCCTAGCAACAACCCAGAACAACATAGCAACATGCAACAAACAACGCTCTCTGTAAAAAACTATTTATTTATCCCAACTGTCTTCAGTTTGGCTCACAGAGAAGATTCTGGGTGGGCTGTTGTGTTGTAAATGTTATAAATCATTCTCTCAATCTTTCACTCAATCAACTGACACAATAAGCAAACAGATTGTTCTCTCTCTGTCTTTTTAAACTCAACAGGGGAAAGTGGAGCGATGTATTCAGGTCAAACCAAAACTGCTCAGCCTCTGATCTCTTACGTCCCAGAGCACTGACCATAATTGACAGTGTAACCAAACCGTGTGTTTCTGTAAGAGACAGAAATCTGAACACTGGTATGTTGGTTTATCTTTGCTTTCAGAGTCACTGGGCAGAATTTAGGGTGAAACATGAGAACTGCACCGGGGTCATATGGCAGTGAGAACACAAAACTGCACTTACAGCCCTGAAGATGAGTTCATGCAAACACAATATGTCAACTGAGCTTACATAAGCCTTAAAAAGCTTTAATACAAGTCTACTACTGAACCAATGCAGTCTTTACATGCCAAGTCACATTTGTATCAAAATCAAAAACATTAAAGTATAAAAATATGAACAACATTTGCGTATATTTTTAGTACAATTCAGATAATGCATTGTGACATTATTTTCATGATCACTTATAAAACATAATATTTAAATAGAAAATAATTTTCCCCACATTTCCATTAGTGGTGGTTCTGGTTGCTTGTATGAGAACTGTATGGTCTCAACCCCATAAAAGTCTCGGGGGACAACAGCAATATACATGAGAACACAGCAACAAAATACAGCACGCGCCAGCTCGGCCAAACACAATCAATAGATATTATCTGTCTTACTTAAGACTCGCTTTTGTCTTTGTTCTCTTACTGAACTGAGGGACACAAACGTCAACAGTCCGCTTCAAAAACATCACTATACTATACACAGAAACGTCACTACACTATACACAGAAACATCACTACACTATACACAGAAACGTTACTACACTATACACAGAAACATCACTACACTATACACAGAAACG
>JAZGTK010008513.1:0-18212 GCA_036877625.1 Ambastaia sidthimunki
AGTGGTTAATACAACCACTCAATACTTCACTTTTTTAATTCATAATTATTTTAAATCAGTCTCAGTTAATGTGTAGTTCTGCAGGAGGCACACAGCATTTGGTAGTTAATAAGCATTACTAAATAAGTAACTAATTGTTACCACAGACACTTGCTATTGCCTACTGATTAGTTAATTACTCTTCCTTAATAGGAAGATTGATTCCTTATCAGTAGTGACTACAATGTAAAACTAACCATTTGTACTACATTAGTTCCTCCATAACTACCTATTAAGTAAAAGTCAGTATTTTAAAGTGTTCCCATTTTGTCTTCTGTAGTTCTGGGACAGGATTAAATTGATCATGATGCCTGCAAAGCACCAGCCAGATTACACCTACCTGCGGCACGTACCCCTGAGAAGGGTCCACCTGTTTACATTGTTGCAGATTGTGTGCTTAGCTGTGCTCTGGATCCTCAAATCCACATTCCTCGCCATCATCTTCCCTGTCATGGTACGAGAGCGTTTTATACTGCATCATCATCTTTTTAAAGCACAGATAATAAACCTGTGAGATTCAATGTATATATATAGCTATTATTAATATAGTAATACCAGCTCCCTGTATATAAAATGGCTTATAGATTGTTCTTCATTTTGCATTGTTACTTTCACATTGCACTTTGTAGATAAGTTACATTATGGAAAACATCAAAGTCTTCAGTTACTAGGCACTTGGGTTCTGACAGACATGCATTAAAGATACACACAGTTGCTATTAAAGATACACACAAACAGTTATTGCCTCTCAATCCCTCAGATTCTTGGTCTCATGGTGGTACGCAAGTTGTTGGATATGGTTTTTTCTCAACACGATCTGGCATGGCTGGACGATATCCTACCTGAGAAAGAGAAGAAGAAAAAGGACGACGAGAAGAAAAGCAACAAGAAGGACAAAAGGAAACTTAAAGTAACGGATGACAGCGAAGATGATGTAAGTGTTTTTAGAGTATGTCTGAATATGTAATGCGACCGACTGCTACTTTGTTCAATGGTCGGCTGGAACTTCAGAGTAAATGTTTTATTTATGATTGCTAAAGGACAGGCTTCACTTAAGCCATCTCTAGTTTTTTTAGACTAATATGAGATGGTGAGCTACACTATTGGTTTGTGTTCCACTGCTGCCCCCTTTTGGTTAAAAGACAGTTAACAGGAAAGGCCCTCCATTGTTCTATATACAGTGCTTATACACTTTATCTGCTCTTTGGCCTACAGGACAAATACCATCATTATTCAAACTGCTCCCCCGGTGACCCGGACATGGATCGCAGGTACTGTGTGCTAAAACTACACGTTCCCTACCGTGACCTGTTACAGGCGCCAGACTCCAACTCAGAGTGGGCGGCACGATGCCAACCAGGCAGTTACTACCACTGATACTGATAAACACATGGTCGCCATGGCAACTGTAGATTTTTCATGTGAAACCATGAAAATTCCACTACATTATTTTTCTTGCCTTTATTTTACGGTACTAGACTGCACTAAAACTTTAATAAAGCATAAAAGTAGTAAAAGTAGATGCTGTATTTGACATTGAAATAAGGTGACGAACCCTGACATACACACTTTTATTATTTACCTTCTGTAGCTCTTTTCATCATTCTCTTGCCATGCGCTTTGAAGCAATGCAGATAAATCTTTCATGTAACCACCAGTATTTTACTCTGCATGCTGTTTTTTTTGTGTAATTTATTGCGATATGCACATGCGTGTTTTCTTTTCATACATTTACACACTTGAAGAAACAGCACATAAATATTTATGTACGCCACTTGATTTACTTTTGTGCAAGTTTTTCAAAATACTTTTATAGTAGATATAAAAACATATATTCTGTAAGTGTACATTTCCGAAAGGTTATGCCTTTGAGATATGCTTGTGTAGCATGCAAATACATTAGTTGTTTCAAAGACTTTTGGTTGTTTCTTTCTCCTATGTGATTGTGGTTAAAATGATATGTGGCCAGTTTTTGATTTATAAAGGGTTCCCGGCCTGGTTTTTCGCTCTCTGTCACAATATATCCACAACCCACAATCCTTATCCACATGTGTGCCTCTGTATCACTTTCTTTTAAATGAGAAGTAAAATCTGCTGGGTTTCATGTCTGCATTGCTGTTCAGGGGGCATGGTTTTGATGATATTATGTTACACAACAGTTACCCTAGTATTTTCAAAGGCAGGACCATCTTAACCCATAAAGGAACTATACCAGCTGTAGGACAAGCATGTTGATTTCATCTTTCCAGATTTGGGTGTCCTGATCCCAAATCATTGGAATATTGGATACACCTTTTCCTTAAGATCCTCTACCCCATCACTTCCCTCTCTCCGTTGTTTCCTCACTCTTGTAACCGGAGGTTGCCGTTTCACAGCATCACTCTACACTTGAAGATCTCCTGTCCATCGTCCCCGGCGATGCCAATGGCCAGAGGGATGTCCTGCCCCGTGCCCCAGGTGAAGATCGAGATGGAGTCGGACTATGATGACATGGATATTAACCCTCGAGGCAGACACAGAGAACACAGGGACATGAGCAGCGAAACAACTCTGTAGTGAAAAAAAACGAGGATTGTCGGTTCTCCTGTCATGGAACTGCAAAGCAGTGCGGAATGTGACTTCCTGTGTCAGTTTCATTGAAGCTCTGTAGTTGCTGAAACAAGTTCATGTTTAATTAATGGGGACACAGTATGGATCAGACAGCACTTTGAATGGGCATCAGACAGCACTGTGATGTGGCATGACAATTCAAATGTCAAAGGGCAAAGATTGAGCCAAAATGTATGATTTAGGCTAAACAAGCATCAATTCTTCTTTTAAATGGTAATCTGTAAATTAAAAATCAATAGAAAAATCACTAGCTGAAAATAACTGAAATCAGTTTTAACACAAATAACATGAGAAGTATAAAGGCAGAAATTGTAGCATGTTCTTGCTACAAATGAGAATATATTTTAGAGAAAAATATGTATTGAACCTTTTGCACTTTTCAGTTTAGAATACTAGATAATCTTGTATTGAAGTTTTCCAATATGAATATTCAAGGAATTAACATGATTACTAGACCCACAGGTACAGTAGAAATCATTAATGTTGCCTTTTTCCAAGGTCAATTGCTTTTCCTTGCTTTCCCTTTCTTTTCCTGCTGA
Organism: Ambastaia sidthimunki; assembly: GCA_036877625.1. Lineage (NCBI taxonomy): Eukaryota > Metazoa > Chordata > Actinopteri > Cypriniformes > Botiidae > Ambastaia > Ambastaia sidthimunki. The sequence goes on from JAZGTK010008513.1 coordinate 3,189, forward strand.
TGACACTCAAAACTCAAAGTTGGGAAAAAAAGAAACAACCAAAAAACGAGCTTTGAAATAACAAATGAAACGGTTTTGAACTTTAATTTTCTTCTTTAAAAAGTAGTAATGCCTATGTGAATTCTAAGTAGAATGTATGTGTGTGTGTACACTGTGTGCGCATGTTTAAATGTGAAGGGTTGTACGTGAAAGGATGTAGCTGAAATGAGATTTAAGCTCTGGAGAAAGAGCGAGCAATTTTCAGATGCAATAATTTTGTCTCCTGACAACTTGAATTCTGGGCAAGGAAATGAGGTGGCAGATATTTATTTATGTTTTTGTACATGTACGCTATATACTTTAGGTTGAAATCTGTGAAATTCTGTTGTATGTGAAACATTTTATTGTAAATTTTTAATTCCTTGTGTACTGTATATTATTCATTCATCCAATGATAATATTTCAAAATAGATAATTTATTAAAATTATTTAGATGACAACACATATACAATCAAATAGACATTATAAGAATATACTGTTAATCCAGATTGCTCAAGAACACCCCATTTTGAAAGAGGAACAAGGACATGTATGTTTACAGAAGAGCACTGATGATAACATCATGTTAAAGAACATGACACGTTCCAGCTAGTGTCTTCAGGGTCCATGGTGAAGCCGTCACTGTAGCCGTCGCTCTCCACTAGTGTGGGTTTCTTGCCACACATAGGGCAGAGTTTGTTCCTTTCACGTGAAGCTCGCATCCATATAATCAGGTTCCATCGTGTGCCGGAGGAGATGGGCAAAGCTCCATGCATGTGCTGGCCCCTGTGAAGCAGACCCTCGGTTACATGATGTTCCACCTCCACACACTCTGTGTCACTTAGAGGCACCTATGGACATACACAAAGACACAGGAAACACATCTTTACCTTGCAATTCTAAGCTGCATGCTTGTGCTGGCCATCTCCCCACTGTTTTTCTGTCAGTGTCTTTAAGGAACTAATATTCTGTATAGTTATGAAATAAAATCTCTATTTGAAGCTCTGTTTTTGCTTATGCTTGTAATTTGTGCTTGAAACATATTTAATTTAGTAAACACATATACATAAGGTAGCATTTCTAAGCAAAATGTCCAGGCAACTTTCTTGGTTATGAACAACAAATTTTGTGGAAAAACAGTCCAAACCAATGATTACATCTCAACAGATTTTTAAAAATGATTGTCATGTTTAGACTCATCAAACACAGCCGTTATCATCACATGAAATCAAGCTTTTAAATCAAGCTTATTCATAACTGTGACTCACAGCACCTGTCTCATGTCTCCAAAGAACAGGTTTCCCTCTGTAAAGTCTTTTCCCAGTGATACATTGAGAGTGACTTCAGCGTTGTCGTAATGATAGCTCAGGTCCAAGTCTTCACCCATTGCGTACTTCACCACGAAAGCCTTGTGACTGTCCAGACAGCTTCCTCCGTATTCACTGAAGAGCAGGGCTGCAAGCGGCCGTAGATAGTGTTCCATCAGTGGAGTGATGAAGCTTTCATCAAAACCCAGCTCATTAAGAAGAATCTGTTTCAATTAAAAAAATTCAACCAACATTATAGCATATGCTAATTTGTGCTAATTGTCAGCACTGTTTATACTTAAAAGAACCAATGGTTCCACTTACGATTAAAGACTGTCATGACAAGTAACAACAAGAACAATACGAGTAGCAATTTTGAAGACAATATTAAAAACACAAAAGAACTGGATTCACACAGATATACAGGAGAAGAACTTCTACCCCATAATTGTTCATGGTGTTCGGCCGGCCCTTTGGTGCGTCCGACTGCTCAAAATGCTCCATTTCATTTATGAGGTCCTTGCAGAATTCTCTTGTGAACACAGGAAACTGGTAAACTCTTGGTGCTGCAAATAAGCATTAATTCAACAAACAGAATATGCAGACATGCAATTTTCTCCCACGGTTGATCTGTGTGTTCTCAGATTTACAGTAGGAAACTTTGTATAAAAACCAACCCACCTGCCTCAGTTTGGATAAGTTTGATCAGTCCCTCTACAGTAGATTCAGTGGAAGAACAGTATTTCACCATCTGTAACAACTCTGGGGTCAGGAATGATTCCTGTAGAGTATATATTACAGTATCTCAGCCAATGATTGTGAATCATAGACACTGATCTGAACTGCTGACTATAGGTACCTGTAGATTATAAACATGTTGATGCAGAGGTTTGTAAATCTTCTTTATGGCAGCAGTCCTTTCTGCTGATTTCAATTTATGATTCTGGCGTCTCGCGATTTCTGCATGAATCTGTGGTTACACAATTCAATCAACAACCACGGGTTGCCATCTTTGACTGTAAATCTTATCGTTCAAGGCTGTTTTTTGCTTATGAGGCTTCACTCACCTTTCCAAGCACGTCTTCGAACTGAGATTCAGACACGCATCCAAAGGCTCTGAGGGTCTTGTAACGCAAATGGCATGTTGTTCAAACAGAAATGGCAATGCATTAAACATTAAGATGTCAGCACTGAGTAAATCGCTTACCGTTTGATAGTCTTTCCTGAACTGACTCTCTGAGACAAATCGGACATGTAGTTTGTATTGTTCAAGAAATATATTATCTGTGAAAAAGCACCTGCACGTGTAGAATGTCTTCATGGTGACTATGTAACGTTTAACGATTTGCTAAGCTTTATAAACATGCGGTCTTCGTAAATATTTACATCTTATTAAAGATTTTAAGCGAACTAAAACACATCTTGACTGTCAGTCTGCTCAGATGCCCCGCCCACAAAGCCCCGCCCCTCTACGGATTGTTTTGGTCCAGCAAAAAATACATCCGTAAAGAAACAAAAGCGGCTTTGCTTAAACGCAAACACTGTTCGTGCTATTTACACCATTATTAATGGCACACATCTTTCTGTGCGTTTGACTTTAAATATTTAAACCAGGTATAATATGAAATCTAATTCAACAAAGAAAATATAGATAAAGAGAAGAGAAATAGATTATGTGTACTTCCTGGTCCATCACTAAATTCAATTCGCCTGGCGGTTATTGTGGGCTGCAAATTCAAGGAGCAACTGGAGTTGTTCAGAAATGCGTTTTAAGTGTATCATGCATCGGTGCACCACTAAGTTTGAGGGTTGAGTTTAAAAGTTAGCTGTTTTTTGTTATATGTGTTATATGTTATGCGTTTAAAGCCTGGGACGGTGTATTCACAGCAGGATGTTGAGCGTAGACTCGTTACAAGTTGCGGAGGAGGAGGTGGTGGAGTCCAGCTCAAACAGACTGGGAGATATTTACACGTTTGTCGCCGAGGGCTGTTATCCGCAAACCATGAATCCTGTTCGAAAGAAAAATCTGAAAAGATATGCACAGAAATTTGTAATTGACGGTGAGAGAACTTTACATGTCTCACTAGTTTATCTTAATAAATATCTCCAGTTTGTTGTGTCTCTTGAAGGGTTTTTCTGGACACAACACATCAGTAAACGAACGCAAAATCTGACTATTATAATTGTTTTTATTGTCTTTTGGCTGATGCGGAAGATGTTATTGTACTTGCATTTTTATTCAACAGTTAAAAATAGGCTGTTAAGAATAAGCTCCCCATTTATTGTTTCAATAATCGTCTTCAACAAGCATAGGGATCCCAACGTAACCATTATGTTTGCTTAATGTTATGTTTACAACATTGTATACAATATTTGTTTGCGTGTTGTGTAACTACATGCATATCTCGTGCTGATGTTTGAAGGGCTCTTGAGCTTCCAATCCTGTATGTAATATGTAAAGCTTTATGTAAGCTTTCCTTTATGTAACACATTCCTTTACTGTTATCTGATTTAGCTTTCCTATATTATACATTCTTTAGATGGCCGGTTGTATTATGTGGGACCAAAGAAAGATGAAAAGCGAGAAGTAGTGATTGAGGCAGAGCGGAAGAGACAGATATTCCTGGAGTGTCACTTTAATGACATTGGGCATCACCTCGGACAGAAGAAGACTGTTCACAGGATTCAGAGTAAATACTACTGGCTTGGCATCGTCAAGGATGTTGTGGATTGGGTATGTAGTTAATGTCACTGTCCTGTATCCTTTACAATTAAGGTGCTACTGTTCTGTTATTCATTCATAACTTCATTTTGTATGATCTGTTTCAGATTAAAGTGTGTGAAACATGTCAGCAAACAGAGCGGAATAAAAACTTGTCAAGAACGATACGACCTATAAAGGTGGACGGTCCGTGGGAGATTCTGGCCATTGAAATAATGGGTAAGTGACTTTCAAGCGTTCTCATCTGTTGGCCTGACACATTTGTGTACAATGATGATCTTCTTCCATTTTTTTTTAAAACAGGCCCATTCCCAGGAACTCTACATGGGGGCAATACACACATTGTTATCATTACAGATTACTATAGTAAATGGGTTGAGGCCTTTCCCATACAAAAGAAAGATGGTCTTTGTGTTGCAAGATGCATTTCATCATCTATTTACAGGTGAGTTAATATTACATGAACTATTTACATTTATGCCTTTGACAGACGCTTTTATCCAAAGCAACTTACACCGCATTCACATTATGCAGTTTGTATCAGTATTCATGTTCCCTGGGTATCGAACCCACAACCTCTGTGCTGATATTGCAATGCTTTACCACTTACTAATACCACGGCTCTACCACAACTAATAGCCTTTTTTTCAGATTTGGTCCTGCAAAGACAATATTTTGCTCTCAAAGTACAGACTTTTGCGAAGAGGTAAAAGTGTTAATCAGATATAGGTCTTTTAAACAAAACGAGTGTTTGAATGTGTAACAACATTTGTATTGATTGTATTAGGTTACTAAGCACCTGTGTGACAGATGGAACATAGCACCAAGGGTGCTGTCAGCTGACCAGCCCCAGCGGAACACACTGACTGATCGCAGCGGTCATCTGCTGAGAGACGCCATCAAACAGATGGTGGTGGAGAAACAGGTGGAGTGGGATGATTTTCTTGATCCAGTTTTGGCAATCTTTCGAACGTCAGTCAACCCTACGACGAAATTCACACCACACTTTTTAATGTTTAACAGAAAAGCCAGCATGACTAATGAGGTAAGACTGATAACTGTGATAATTAAATGATACAGCGAATGGATGACACAGTTTATGGTGCTGTAACAAAATTGATTAAGTGTTATTTATGATCTTTTTTCTTTAAGATAAAATTTGATTCGCTTAGCTACAACCAGGAACAAGAGGGATGTACTCTTAATGAAGAAGACACAAACGGCTTTCTTTGCTTCATTCAGGAACAACAGAATAATGTGAAACAGATGGTAAGGCCTAAGCATATGTATGGCTGAAATATTTTGTAACAGTAGATTAGATAAGACTAGACTAGTCCTTCATGGTTAGGAGAACTAGTGTCGAGCGCTAGTGATTTTTCTAAAACCAAAAGGAAAATGGATAGACTTTGAAATGAAATGGGAGATTTTGTCAGCAGTTTTTTGAGAATGTTCATTTTCTCTGTCTGTACAGGTTATTACAAATATGAATGTTGCCTACAGACAGGAAAAGAAGAATGCAAAACGCAAAGCCAGAAATGTGCCCTCCATCACTTTAACTGTGAATGACCCATTGTTAAGCACAGAGGAATCACCCACATTAAAAAAGCCTAAGGAAAGCCTGTACCTGTCTTTTCCAGTAGAGACGGTTCTAACCACAGTCCAGAATGTAACTGAAGACAAGAAGAATGGCTTAGAATATCCTCTATCAGGCTCTGATGTGCCCTGATTTATTTGTTGTTGATTGGACTGACATGATAAAGCATCATCTTAGAGGCTTCACATAGTCTATTATGGACTCCAGCTTCAGGAATTTAGATGTCTGCTGTGAGATGGTCCACATGACAAGTGGATGAACGTGTGCTCACTTTAGATGTTTCAAAAGTTGGTGAATAAATGCCTTTTGTGTTCTAACAAACACAATGTAGCAAGATAAAACAAAAGTTTTTCGACTCAAGGCCTTCGATAGCTTTAATTGGGGTCTCAGGTTTTGCTTTTGTCACAGAATAAAGTGTTTCTTACAAAATGAAGGGCATTATGTTAGAACTTCATTGAACTTCATATCAACAGAAGCTGAATGTCTGTCCATAATACATTTTTGTACCATCTTAAACGATATGAGTATTATATCTGATCTGAAGAACTAAAGTAATGTTGTTTCAAAGAATGTTCGTGGAACCTTTATGTATGTGTTATTATTGTCCAGCTCATAATTATTTTACAGTCGCATCAAGTTTAACATTTATATCTGAGCAAAGTGTTGTAACAAAGAGCCTATTAATGTAAAGGACAATTAAGTTTTAAATTGTTATAATATATGGACGAATATGTAATAGATTTAGTAATTAGTTACTTAAACAGGTCTATGGGCGCACTTTACTACAAATGTTGCGCAACTTAGAAATACAGATGGCGCATAGGTGCAATAATGCGGTTATTGATTGCAGAAAATTTTACAATAAGGGTGACCTCATCTTATTACCACCTTGTTTCATCATTTGGACAACCTCCCCCAAAGTCGTTTAGTGTTGAAACAGTATTCTCACGCAAAACTTTTACTGTATTCAGTCATACATTTTAGATGTAGTACAAAATATTGCGCATATGTAGCTCAATACGAATCAGATTGAAATAAACACATTATAAGCAACTTGTATGTTTTTACGCACTTTCTCTGAACGTGTTAATACTTGACCAACGTTACCAGCGCGCTCTCTGATTGGTCAGTTTACGCGGAGGCGGAGCTTCGGTACAGTATTTGTTTCCCTCTTCCTGTCATTGCACCTCGAAGAGGCGGAGGATGTCTGCGGGAAATTATAAGGCTGAGATCAGTTTTGCTTTTAAGTCAGGAATGTATGTTAGGAATGGAAAAGGCTGTTTGGAAGTAATGAGGCGATAGTTGATTCTTACAGATAAAGAGATAAACGTTTCTAGTAGTTTTACTGTTGTCCTAATGGGGGAGTGCCGGGTGTAAAGTTGCGCAGGCCGGCGAATCAACGTGAACTGCGCAGCACACAGACAGGACTTTATTTATCAAAATCTCTTAATCCAAACCTGACAGGCTAGTTTTCAGTGTTCTGCTTAGTTATCAGCTAGTTAGTGTCTTGGTTTACCTGTAAGGTCACTTCTAGATGCCGCGTATATTTTAAAAGACATAAAATAGGGAGGTCAGTTAAATTGTAAGATAAAGGTGTTTGATATACAGTATATACTGTATATATACTGTATATCAGTATACTTTAAAGCAATGTAATTAGTTAAAGTTTCCCGATTTTCTGTTCTCGTTTACTTAGTAGAACAAGTTTTTATGGTGCAGTAGATTCAATCTGTTTAACAAGTGTTGGAAGATGAGGGTTGCAGTGATTGTGAGTTGCAACCTGGTTTTCACTCTTGTGGATATTGTGATCACCACAGTACTATATGTCCAGGGATCAAGTCTTGAAATATTTGCAGATGAGTTAGAGGACTTTGACATACATCGCTCAACACTGGACTTGTGGGGAACTGTTCTCATACGAGCCAGTCTTCTCCTCGGTGCCTCTATAGGTGTGTTTTTTAACAGGAGTGATGGCCCACGAAGAGTATCAAACCTGGGTACACTGGTTGCTCTGATGTGCCTGACTAATATGACTTATGCTCTGACAAAGATGTTGATGTTGTCCGAGGAGGGCAATCTAATTTATGACCCATGGTTCCTGAGTTTGTTCTCCTGGACTTGTTTGTCAGCAATAGCCACCATGATCTTGTGGAAGCAGCTGGCTCAGGTTGCCACTGTTGTATCTGACAGGGAAGATAGCGAGGAGAGGGAGAGATTGGTGGATAGCATTGAGACGGAAGATGAGTCCAATGAGAAGAGCAGGAAATCAATGAATGAACATTCCAGTTCAGGGGCCACGATTGGCCGTCTGTTGTCGTATTGTAAGAAGGATTCTGCTTTGCTGGCCATTGCTTTTTTCTTTCTTCTCCTCTCTGCCGTGTGTAAGTTATTTCCCAAAATATTACAAATGTAAAACATGAGCTGAACATGCTGTAATGCATAACTGAAGTTATTATTAATCTAATGCTGCTGTCTCTTATTTGTGTTGAATTTTAGAAGGCTGGCCCAGTCATAACTTTTTTAACAAAAATGATTTTTTTATATTTAATTATTTATGTATATCGTTTATATAGGTATAATATGGACCTCATCTTTAAAAGTTGAGACTGTAACTGAAAGGACATTTTAGGGTATTAGATGCTGATAGATAGATGTTAATGTAATTTGATTGTCAAACATTTGTTTAAATAAGACCAACTGTTTATTCTTTTCAAACTGTATGATACAAACCATTAAATCATATTCACAAGAGAACTGTTGCATTTCAAAACCCAGCGGTCTGATAACTGTTACATTGCACATCATTTCAGTGTTGTGCAGTACTGGCCTGTGATTGCTCTATTCCTCACTGTAGCTTTTCACACACTTTCAGGATGATGTTTTGCACTCTATATAACTACCTCAGCATATTACTGTTAAATATCAGAGTGTTAATTCTTTTAATTAATGTTTTACAATCAACAGGTGAAGCTTTTATACCGTACTACACAGGGCAAGCAATAGATGGCATAGTTATTCACAAAAGCATGGAAAGTTTTACTAAACCGATGATAACACTCACTGCGTTGGCTTTGGTCAGGTGAGCCATTCTGGGTTTTAGTTTTTCAAATTGAATTTTTATTGACATTCATGTAAAGATTTTAGAAGATTCCTCCATTTGCAATGTCATAGTGGCTGCAATAGAGCAGCAGCTCCAGGTCAACAGTTTGAGGATTGGAAGTAATGAACAGAGTTATGCTTAAAACCAGCGCTGCCAACCATCCTGCTGTGTTTAGTTCCAGCACTATTTATACATGCCTGTCATTGTAAATTAAACCCAAAGACCTTGATCAGCCGGTCCATGTGTTTGAATAGAAGATGATGATAAAGGCTTATAATGACATGTTATGTTCTGAAGACATCAAGGTGTCACAAGACTACAACGTTTGCTTATAAACTGCATTGTGACTTTGCAAATGGAATGACATTATATTGCCATTTCCTTCTCAAATGGTAGAGGCTTGAAATTCATGCTCATTTTATTTTCATTCTTACATTTTGATCAGTTTTATATGTTGGTCTCTGATTGGCCCTTGAATCATTTATCACTTTTTTCTTTTAGCTCCGTAGCCATTGGGGTTCGTGGAGGAGTCTTTACTTTAACATTTGCCAGGTTGAACATTAGGCTTCGGAACCTTCTCTTCAGATCACTAATGCATCAGGAAATTGGATTCTTTGATGGCAACCATACAGGTAATATTACTGTTGTCTTACATCAAGCATGGCTATAATGTTCCTTATATTTGTATCCTAATATACATGCTAGTTTTCTAAAAAATAACAGTTGTGACCTGTGAGTCAGAATAAGCATGGGCTAATTATGAGCTCCAGACAAAATAAATGAAAAATGTCAGCTTTGGTCTAATTTGAGTTTTTCACAAAAATGAGTTTGTAAAGCCCCCATTTAGTGATCCCAAAGCTCAGAATAGCAGTTAAACATTTTAAATTTACTATATGTGTGCATTTTCAGTGACCCTTCCTAAATCTTTCCTTTGTTTTAATAATCAATAAAAAATTACTGTTTTTTCTTCTTCTCGATGACTGGTGCTTCAGACAGGTGTAGCTCGTTTATTTATTTTTTTATTTTAATGGGAAATGTGAAAATAACCAGAATTCATTTTTGAAAATTTGCTCATTGTGACTCATTTTGCCACCACAGGTCATAATTGCTCTTTTAAATATTTCTGTTTGAAAAAAGACTTCTCTGTATCACACAGACAGACATTTCATGCAGAAGTCATAAATGATTCAGGTCTCGATGGTTTGCTTTACAGGTGACATCACCTCCAGACTTACATCAGACACTACTCAGGTGAGCGATCTGATCTCACAGAACGTGAACCTGTTCCTGCGTAGCTTCGTGAAAGCTGTGGGCATGTTCATATTCATGTTTGGGATGTCCTGGAAGCTGACTCTAGTCACCATCATGGGTTTCCCATACATTGGTGTCGTCTCCAAACTTTATGGAGAATATTACAAGGCAAGTTATGCAGTAGATTCCCTCGCACACAGAATGCAAACTTTCACTTTCAACACAATGCTAACTTTAAAGCAAGAGAAAAAATAGAATGGAAAAGAAGTGCATTGTCATTTATAGTAATATATACTATATGTTATTATTTAACCTTAAAATTACATGAAAAGATGTAATTGTACAAAAAGATAAACACCACCCATTTTGGCTTCCAACAGAAATTAACCAAAGAAGTTCAGACAGCACTGGCTCAGGCCAATAAAGTGGCAGAAGAGACAATATCAGCCATGAAGACGGTGAGAAGTTTTGCCACTGAGGATCAGGAGAGTGACTCATACTACAGCAGGTTGCAGGAGATGTTCAGTCTTAACAAGAAGCAAGCGCTTGCCTACAGCTGCTACATGTGGTCCAGCTATGTGAGTTCAACAAACCCCCCAGTCTTTATCCTCACACAACCTTGTTACATAAAACATTTTTTCTCTTTGCTTCCTGCATCACCATTGTGAAGATTTTTGAGCATCTGAAACATTTTAAATATTGGAGATTTTCAGCAATAATGTTTACACTTGCTCTTTCTTTAGGTCACTGAGCTGGCCTTACAAATAACAATCCTTTTTTATGGAGGTCACATGGTCGTGACAAATCAGATGAGTGGAGGGACCCTCATTTCCTTCATCATCTATGAGCTGGAGCTCGGAGAGGCCCTGGAGGTATGTTGTTTTTGTTTTAATATGCATGAGCATGTCCTGTAGTGGGACACCTGAAATGATGAGTCTGAAAACACCGGTTCTCACTCGCTGTTATTATCTTGCAGAATATATCATCAGTGTATACAGGTCTGATGCAGGGTGTTGGTGCTGCGGAGAAAGTGTTCGAATATATTGACAGGAAACCTAAACATATCCTTGATGGCCAAGAAGCTCCAGAGACATTCGAAGGGCACGTGGAATTCAAAAACGTGACATTTGCATATCCAACACGACCAGAGACGGATATATTAAAGGTACTTCCTAAGGACTTTGAGACATATTTAAGATGTTTTATGAACATTTGCATCATACACATCAAGACCTCAGTAGTCTCTACCTGCAAGAGAAGCAGTGTCTTACCTTACAGCAGTTTTGGAAAAGCAATGAGGATGGGGTCATAACCCCACTGCTTCCATCCTAACCCTGCTGGCCTGGTGGCAAAGTATGGCTCCACTTCTCTGCAGGTGGAGACCGCAGAGGACTTTGATGCAAGTTGTTGAATTATTTTGAAACTTTTTTGTGTGATTCTTACAAATACTTGTTCCTGAAACAAACTTTCTAGGCATTAAAAGGAAACTAATCTCACATTTTGTTCCCAGAATATATCTTTCAGTCTTCGCCCAGGGCAAGTAACTGCACTGGTGGGGCCCTCTGGTGGTGGCAAGAGTTCCTGTGTGTGTCTTCTGGAGAACTTCTATGCCCCTCAGCAAGGCCAAGTGCTGGTGGATGGACGACCTGTGAACACCTATGAGCACAAGTATTATCACTCGCAGGTATCAATCGATCTATCCGGATGTTCCACACAGCCTGTAGTAAATTCTATGACCTTAAGAGGGCAGTAGTTGCTGATCATGCAAATAAGTGAGTCGCCTGTCTGGCCACAATCAAACAAGAGCTAAAAGCTTTGTTTTGGTATAGGTGGCACTGGTAGGTCAGGAACCTGTGCTGTTTGCCCGCACTGTTCAGATGAACATCTCCTACGGTTTGCCTGACACTCCCATTGAGGCTGTCATTAAAGCTGCTGTTAATGCCAATGCTCATGACTTCATAACCGGCCTATCAAAAGGCTATGACACTGGTGAGTTCATTTCTCTGATGTCATCTATACAACACAGTGATATTTTATATGTGTGTATGTATGTGTGTATCACATATATATCAATATATGTGAATTTTAATTTTGAGTGTATTTAGACTTTTGTTTTTGTATTTGATGTTGTCATTTTATATTATACAATTATTATTTAGTCTATAATAGTATATATTATGTATATTATTATTTTTGGTTGTACTTTTTCTGCTGTTGTCCCATGCCTCTGACCTTTGTTACAGGGGTCGGGGAGAAAGGCACTCAGCTGTCTGGAGGCCAAAAACAGAGAGTTGCTATTGCTCGGGCTCTCATCAGAAACCCTCACGTACTCATTTTGGATGAAGCCACCAGTGCACTGGATTCAGAAAGCGAATACATAGTAAGAGATGTAGCATTCTATATGATATCGAATATCATTTTAAGTCTTAATTGCTGTTTATTGCAACAGAATGCATGTAGCCCTAAATGTTACATTTAATATAAATGTAAAAAATAAATTATTTTTCCACACATTTTCCTTTGTGGAAAATGTTTTCCTTTCAATTTTACTTTGACAGTTTTTATCACTGTTTATGACATCATGTTACTCATTGTTATATTATCTACTACTTCTTTATGTAATGTTTACATTAATATGGTGCTTATAGTAAGATATATTGCATTGTCAAATGTCCAACAACACAGCAAACAGCAGTGGTCGTTCACTAAGGAAATTGTAATCTGTGCTTTGTTTCAGTTTCAGCATGCTTTGAATAACTTCATGCGGCAGCACACAGTTTTAGTAATAGCCCACAGGCTGAGCACAGTGGAGAGAGCAGACAACATCCTGGTGATCGACAGAGGCTCTGTGGTGGAGCAGGGCCCTCATTCTGAACTCATGGCCAGAGGAGGCCTCTACTGCAAGCTGGTTCAGAGGCAGATTCTGGGGTCCGAATTAGGTTCAGAGGATCTGAACACCCTTCCAGTCCCACTGCAGGAAGGAGATAAAGTGAGTGAAGAGGACTGTAATGATGATGAGTATGAAGTACAGTACTAAGAGGAGGTTAATATGTGCTTCATTAAACTGTTGGTGTGAAGACCTCAACTCTAGATTTATATTTTATGGTGTCTTAGTATATATTACATGTGTGCAAAGAATTACTAGACTAGACAAGTGAAATGTTTACTAGACAGGGGAACTGCAGTACTGCGACAAAGGCAATAAACACTTGATGTACTGATGTACTGTACATTTGTTTGCACTAAATGTGATTGTCTTCAATATTTTATTTTATCTTGTCATTAAATGAATTAAAGAATTGATCAAAAACAACCGTTTTCTTCAGTCTCTCACGAAAAACAAAATGTGTTGGTCTTCACTGAATAAATGTACTGACTCAATTAAAGGTGCCACATAGTACTATTAACATTGCTGTGCGATTAGAACGTCTGTGTTTTATTTAGAAAGAAGTATAAGTGAGCTTGAATGTATTTGACTATGTTTGTATAATGAGTTCTCACTAATACCGCTTCCACCTTAGTGGTACAACTAAACTAAACTAAAAACATAAAAGACTATTGTTATGCACTGTTTCCTAAAAGAAACAAAATCTCATGAGCATATTTAATTAAAGTTAACCTTTAATTAGTAAACTATTGTAATTATTTTGTAATTTCCGCAGGTATATATATATGTATATATATATATATATATACACACACACACACACACACACACACACACACACATAGGTATATAAGATTTTTGTGCCCTTAAATATATGTTTTATGGCAAATTTTCAAAAATCAAAAGCAAATTATAACAGAATTAAACATTTATGCATTTTATTTATTTATTGTTATCTATTTATTTATCTGTTGCATATTTTGTAGAACACAACAGAAACGTAAATATTATTTTAGTAAAAGTTTGTGAGCATCAACCTGAAGAGACATACGCTGAACCAGCTGCTGAGCACGCTGACGTCACGCGTCTTCTTCCGGCTGGGAACTGAAGCTTCAGCCCGTTTCGACTGCAGACAGACCGCGATTCACACCGAGTCAGTGAGAAACAGCGCTGTGCCAAACATGGCAGGCTTCGCGAACAAGTTGAGCTCTTACTCTATAGTCCAGTTAAACGAACTCCTCGAAGACGACGAAAAGCTCAACCAAATCATCAACGAAACCGATGAGGTAAGTTTCTTTTCTCGCTAAGACAGTCGCGAAAGTTGGCGTGTTTATTTGGGTTTGAAATTGGAGCACTTTATACAAAGTCTGCATTGCAGGCCTGTTTATTTTTCAATGCTGAAGTTGTTTGTCTCACAATAATGATGTCATTAGTTTCTTACTTTTCACTGCGCGTGGATTCACTTAACTTTGTTTTTAATGTCTCTGACAGTGTCAGTGTTTTTTCCTGTAAGACAAAGTGGCCTTACAGGCTGCTGTACATAATAACGACTGTTACTAGTTTGTATGTCCCCAATGGACTGTTTGTTTTTATATTTTATGCCTTAGTGCTAAAACACTTTCTTCTCTTGATTCTTTTTTATTGTACATTTTGTGACAAAATTATGTTATTTTAGTTTATATGTAGTCTTATATGATTTCTGTTTTTAGGCAATGAAAATATCCTGCCATGGGATAATACATGTCATGTCTTAAGAATATAGGCTTTGACATACCATTTAATTTTTTGTAATGGCAAACATTTTATGCAATTTTTATTATGTTATATTTATATAGACAGGGTGTATTTGATGTGTTGTTTACTTGTTTTAATAGGACAAGAAACTTCACATCGTATTTCATCGTCGTATTCATGCCAACGAACAACTTTGTTGTTGATTTGATGTGATATGGGAAAACTGGGGCAGTTTAGCGTGTACGTGATCTGAGTTTCACATTTATAATTGCTGAGACAAAACCGTGAAATGCATTCACACCTTTGAGTCAACATTACAGTATTGCTCACTGTGTAAGTTCAAAGTTTGCTTGGTTGTGTTTGCAGATCATCGATTAGGCCTGTGTTCACAGTTTTGAGTTGGTATAACCT
>JAZGTK010008514.1:0-18211 GCA_036877625.1 Ambastaia sidthimunki
TGTTACTTATATGTTCATAAAATACGTAAAATAATGTATTTGTTGTTTCATTAGACATGACTTTTACTCTAAGCAGGGGGGATGCTAAATAAAAACAATAAAAGATTATTTTTCGAAAAGATTCAAAATCTCTAAAAACCATCAAACCAGATCACTAAAAACTTCCTTATTGATGCAAATGAATTAACTAGGCCTTTTAAAAAGTTAACATGATAACTGGTTTGCAACAGTAACTACGGTAATTTGACTCAAACAACAGTTACGGTCTCTTTTCAAACTGTAATTAATTTCCTTAACTTTTATAACATTTTAATAGGTTTGTTGGTTACCAGTTTTTGTACCACAATTACTTTTTGTGGCCACTATTTAGTATTTTTTAAATTTAAGGAAAACATGGTTGCCTTAATAAATTGCTACCTTAAAATTATAAGGTTCTATCTGCGTTTTGACCAGTTTTGAGATATTGAGGCTTAAAGTTTTTGCATTGTAAATACCAAAACTGATAAGTGGAACAAATTACTTAAAAGCATCAGAGTTACAGACACCCCAAATGTATTCTAAATATGAAATATTAAAATTCTACCTAATTTAGAAATTAGGAATTTTGGAACAGGTCAGTTGCAGATAGAACGTTGTAACTCTAAGAACTCTGAATCGCCTTGGAATTACAAGGTCCTATCGAACAAAACAGAAAAGATAACAATGATTTAAGAAATATTTACAATTTACTCATGTAGCCTATTTTGAATGTGTTAAATGTATGTCTTACAAATGTGTTTTCATCTATTAAAATGTTATATCTAAGCTTTTAATTGTTCAGTGTTGCGTCCAGTGAAGAAGCAAATGTAAGACCAAGTTTGAGTTCAATTTCGCAGATAGAACTTTTTTGTTTTTCAAATTAAACACCCAAAATGCATTTTTTTTTTTTAAATAAAACGCCTTTAATAGATTCAGTAAGCTATATTAGAGTAAGAATATGTCAGTAACTCAATTTTGACAAAAATGTCAGACCTTATAATTCTAAGGTTGCGAAATGTAAGGTTAATGTGATCGTTATTACAGTATGTGGTTTATGAATATATAAAAATCTGTGAAGTAGGATGGATAAAGGTGGATGAAAAATGTTTCTTTAAGACATTTTTTGTAACATTTAAATGAAATACACAAAGAGACGAAAATAATGAAAAATAAACAGATTTAGGTAATGTATCACTCATAGTGCCATTTTGTTCCATATCAAGGATAATTAAAAAATATTAACAAAAAGTTTAACAAAATCCTACACCAAACCACAAACTGGCAACAATGTCATGCTTTCATAAACCATTTTAAAAGACAAAATATGAAAGTCAAAATCAAATGTTATTTTTGCTTATACATACAGTCCCTGATGTTTGTAATAAACTGGATGGCCAGTTTTTAAGACACACAGATTAATCCTAATGCCCACCTCATTATACAATATTCTTTAACTAGAACTTTTACAATCATAATATAAAAATAGGACTTAAGGGAGTAGGATGGGAATGTTTGTTTGCAAAACTGTACTGGAAAGCACAATGCTGTTAAAGAATGATGTTGAAGAACTATTGCACATTTCTCTAATATATTAGGAAAGACACTGTGGGGAATCTGTTCTGAACTAAGAAACATCCATCCCTGCAATACTGCCCATAAATGTAGTGCAGATATATTTTAGACACAATGAACTCCTTCACAGTGATAATTGTACACCCATGTACTTGTACACGCTTCACTTAGAGCACCTCCTCAGAGTTCCCCAAACTAAACATTTTTACTAGCATATAATGTACAATGGGGTCCAAATGTTTAAAATGTACTGTAATGCTTCCATTTTGCATTGATCTTTTCATGACAAATTCTATTATCAGCAGAAAAAGTTAAATTACAGAACAAATTACAGAATTTCTTCATTTGGTGTGTCCCACTTGCTTTAATTATAGAATGCACTTGAGCTGGCATGGACTTCACAGGTTTGTTCAAAAGGCAATGATCCATGTAATCCCAGCATGATTGGAAAATGATTCAAAAAGCATCTTGTGTACTTCAATGGAAACAAGCAGAGGAGTAAACGTGGTTAGTGTCACAATTTTCCAAATTTACAAAATTTGGTAATAAATAAATACAAACATTTGCATACAAACTCTTGCTTGCACATACACATCCGAAAGAGGCCAGTCATTATAGTGTAGTTTAAGACAGCTAAATAGCTCTCTTTACACTGCTTTTCACTTCATCAACCTATTTCAATCTGATTTTGTTTCATTCATTTGTGGATGTGTACATTTTTAGTCTTCCTCATTTTCGATCAATATCTGTTTTCCCAGTCTAATAAAGAAAACACATTTGAAAGTATTAATTACTGGAACACATGCTAAGCAGAGGAGGTATAGTGTGGAGTGTGCAAATTAAATTTGTTAGAGTTTTATGTTTTTATGACAGTGTGTATGTGCATGTACAGTATGCGTGTTGGTCAAGGGTTGTCCACAACTTGGTGTGGCAGAGTGACAAAAGAGCCATTAATGGAGGAGCCTTGTTTATCTCGTCCCTTTAGGAAATAGGTAAGCAGCTCTCCTTTCCCTTTAACAAATACTGGTCCCCTTCTCACAAAGCGGAAGCCATAGTCCTTCAGGATGCAGTAGCAGGCCTCCACCACCTGGAAGAGGCAGAGTTAATTTACCTGGCATTATGTGCTCTCAAAAGATATACCGCTGACACAAATCCAAAAGACAATATGATGTCCCACTTGTTATTTTGTCAACTTTCAGATGTGTGCTCTTGAGCACACCGTCTACCGCCACTATGCAGTCTAGATGCCCCCTTTGCATAGCCCACTCTAAGACTACACAGTTAACTTCCAGCTGACATGTGGCTTGGTTTGCTACAGTCCTGTTTACATGAATTAGACTTATAGCTCAATCACTTAGGGATCCTTTAAAATGTTGATCAGGTTCTTAGGCATTTCAGTTCCACATCCTCTTATTAATCATACAACTAAGCTGAGACTACTGGGGTGGCTACTTTTACCAAGTGAGTCCTTAGAACTGATGATTTGTAATTAAATTTAAGGAAGGTACCTCTGGTTCAATGTAACTGTTAAAGCTAAATTTAAACTTGTAAAATTGTGTGAAACTCTTTACCTGGATGTTTCCCATTACCCCTGTGGACTCCATGCGGCTAGCGACATTTACAGTGTTTCCCCAGATGTCAAAATGAGGTTTACGGGCGCCAATGACTCCAGCCAAAACAGCTCCTTTATTCAGCCCTGTAAAGAAAAAAAAATCACATGTACATAACATTGAATAATATGCATATAACATGTACATATTCAGCAGGATGGTGGTGCACTAACCGATGCGAAGCATAAAGTTATTGAAGGACTGGTAGTTGATGTTCATCAGGGTGACCTTCATGGCCAGAGCAAAATCGGCCAGATCTGCCAAGTGTTGCCATCGTTTCCTATCTGAAATTTCATCTTTCTGTTGTGGGAGTCAGAAAAATTCACTGTCAATATAATCATCGTTACTAGTACTAGATGGGTAAATGGATTCCATAATTTTGCTTTCTCCTCCTTTACCTTCATACATGCATAACCATTAGTGTTATTATCTGAAGTGACTCCTGATGCTGCCATGTAGGTGCTGCCAATAGTCTTAATCTTGGTTATGCAGCGAAACTCTGATTCATCTAAAAGCTAAGGTGCACAAAGGAGAATGAGAAGCATGGCATAAAGAAAACCATTTCATTGACAAGATGGTAAAAAATGACAGACATGTAAGAAATAGTTCACCAAAAATTATAATTCTGTCACAATTTCCTCACCCTTGTTCCAAACCTGTATGACTTAATAATAATTTTTGAACAATATCCAGGTTACTCTTTTCAATATACTAAGAGTGAGTAGGAACTAAAAAAAGACAATTAAAACACTATAAAAGCATAAAATAAATACTTCAAGCCTTTTAAAGCCATAAAACAAATAGTTTTGTGAAAATCTTGCCCTAGAGCTCTGTAGATCTTCACCTTTAATTAACAGAAAAGCATGGGCATGATATGAAATTTACTTTTATGTGGTCCACCAAAGAACAAAGGTCATGCAGGTTTGGAACAACATAATGACAAGGTTTTATTTTTTGGTAAACCATCTTTTATAAAAAAAACATATTCCTTACACTATCAAAATCAGAAATTATTTCACTGAGGAACCTCAGACACTCAATCCCGCCATTGTTGATGCTTTCCTCCGTGTAGAAATCAGAAAAATTTGGTATGGAGGCAAACATGACTCCAATTTCATCATAGGACTGGCTGTAGAGCTCCTAAAATGTGTACATGATAAAGGAAACCAAAAAGCAATTGGACTCAATTTGACTGTGGCTATTTTTGGAAGTTAAGACCAACAGATGGGAGTTTCTCACCTCATCTCTCTTCCTGGAGCCCAGAAAATGTCTAGCAACATGCTCCGGAAGCATATTAGTGACCAGAGCCTCATTCCAACGCCTCATCTCATACACCTTCTCCTTCTGTTCATGCACTTCAATTTTCCACAGGAACAGTGTGCGTGCAAGCTTCTCAACCTTAACCACAACAAAGACAAATTTAAGAGAGGTTGTCCACTGTTGGGCCACAGGTCTGTTCTATCAGAGACAACACAGGAACAGAGGTTCCAGTGCTATTTGAGTAAAACTCTTGGAGTATTTGATTTTAACATTAGTGAAAGTGACATGTTTTTTGTCAGTTATGGTTACCCATAACCGAAATGTGACCTCTGCATTTAACCCATCCTTCATGAGCAATGAACACACACTGCAAGTCGTGAATACACACACCCAGAGCAGTGGGCAGCTATCCCTGCAGCACCCGAGGAGCAATCAGGGGTTAGGTGCCTTGCTCAAGGGCACTTCAGTTGCTACCTATCGGCGCTGGAATCGAACCAGCAACCTACTGATTACAAGCCCGACTCCTTAACCAGTAGACCACAATTACGTAAGTAATGTAAGTTTAGGTACTTTTAGTTTCTTTTTGTAAGTTGCTTGTTTTCTATTTTTTTCTAAAATTGGGGATCTGGGGTGAGACTATGGGGAGGTAATCTTGCGCATGCTCCCCCGTATACAAATTTTCTACATTTTAAAGTTAAAGCAAAACTGTAAAGTATCACTAGAGTGAGTTTAAACTGTGTTTTTGTAATTTATGTTGTGCTCTCGTAATAGTTTTGGTTTTTTAGATATTAATAGTAATGACAGGCCACAATTAAGTCATGTACAAAAGCAAATGCTCCAATCATATTGCCAATAAAGCAAGGATTGTTCAAATTCCACTCTAACATGAAATTTCTTCCTGTATACCTGTCATGCCGTGTTTAGAGACGCAGACTAGGTAACATTTATATTTGTGGTGAAAGTTTTTGCCTTTATTAACTGTATTAATGGATTAAAAACTTATTAAATGTAAACTTGTATAGACAATAACTGAAAAATATGTCAACAACCCCTTTTTCCACTCCTTTCTCATTTTTAAATTGGAATGTGCATTCGTGTGCATATGTCTAATGGTTCTAACTTAATTAACAATATTTAAACTCCTTATTTCCCTACATCTATAGCTTATTGTGTAGACCCTAACAAGCACATCACAAATGGCAGTCAGGGTTGAGCAGCGCTGATCAGTCTTAACGAGCAGAGGGGAATCTTTAGAAATGCGTATCATTTCCAGTCATTAATCAAAAAAATCCTTCCAGCATCCCATACTGTAAACAGCGACAGCATGGAACTAATTTAAACAACCAACTTTTATGTAATTCTTATTATATTTCCACTAATATAATAATACTAGCACAATAAATAGTATCTATTAAATCCTGTAGACGCATTTCTCTTCCATAGCACAAACAACCTGCTGCAAAAAGTGTGTATGCTGTTCCAAACATAACCAGTAATGGTTGTTACCATTTGAAATATAGTGGAGTAAAGAGTGCATATATTCAAAAATGTAGTTGAGTAGGGAGTGACAGCTGTTAAAATGATTGATACTTAGTAAAAGTACAAAGTAGCCTAAAGTACAGTAATGAAGTAAATTTACTTAAATACACCACTGCACAGGTAACAATGCTAAATGCAAAAAATAAAATGCATAGTTAGAGTTGCACAATACACAGGATTAATCACTTTAAAAAGGAGAATACTTTCTATATATTTAACTAATAAGTATGACCCATATCAGCGTCATTTGGAATTGTGTTGAAGTTGACAATAAATGAAGCTTGATGTCAAATAAATAATCTGGGTCCTGACGCACAACCATTTGAGAACCACTGATTTAATAAGAGAGAGCGAAATGTATCTTACATGTCTGGAGAAACAGTAGAAGCTGACCATCATAATGAAGATCATCACGCTCATGGTGTATTTGGAGGGCACAAGATAAATTCTGTAGAGGAAATGAACCTTATTCAAATCACTGATCTCATGACCTTAATCACAGGCCAAAGAGACCAACTGCAAACATAACCAACTAGATGACACATTTAACTGTCTATAGAGAGTAATAAACACTAAACAGGATTTTTATATTAATAAAGTAAATGGTGTCTTCTGCCAAAGTCATGATTAGTGCTTCACCCACCTGTACTCCTTAAAACGAAAAAGATCGTACATGTCAAAGATCTCTCTCCAGCTGTAGATATTGACAACACCTGTTGCTGCTGTGATCAGTAGCATGAGGGTGAGTTTGACCATGTGGCTGACCTGCACCAGCATGGTGGTGGCGATAAGGGCTAAAACAGCAATGTAGCTGTAGTATTTAGGGTTCTCCAAACAGCCTCTGATTCCTGGTGTACTTGGAATGACCTCGGTTGCGTCATTTCCAGAGGGCTGAGGTGGCCGACAGCTTAGCTACAAAAGGAGACATCATTAATGAGACAGCTTTGCAGTACCAAAGGACACATCTAACATTTTGAAAAGGGGTTTGATTAATTCATTATTGAATTCAATATTTCTTTTTTGAAGTCTCATTGTTCCATTCAGCCCACTACTGCCGCCACTCATTTCCGTTTATGTTTAAAAGGCATGTGTTTCCACTAGTTCATTACAAATTATTACAAGTCTTACCTGCCTTACTGAGTGTTTTCCATTGTGCCATTGTATTGCTTGTTATGATCATTTTGCCTGTTTAATAGACTAGATCTCTTGAAATATTGATTCTACCTTTGTAACCTGTTAAACTTTTTATGTTATTTTGAACTCAATGACACCATGGCCTGAATCTTCAATACATTATAGAAGTTATTGCTTCAGATTTTGTAGTTGGAGGACAGAGGTATAGCACACCAGGCACAATGTATCCATGTCCATTCTTTTCTAGAAAAGAGTGTTGCTCATTCTACCATGTAATTACAAACCACAAGAACATTCATACCTCAATACATATGCCAATGTGATATTTCAGTTCTTCCTTTTCAATAAATGTACATATAGGAAATCAATGCTGTTTAAAATGCTAAAATGCTGTTTCACTTTGTCATTATGGGGTAACTAAGTGTGGATTAATGAGAATTTTTTTAAAAAATGATTTTAACAGTGAGGCAGCAATATCACAAAATTGAAAAAAGTGGAGGGGTCTGAATAAGGGGGTTCTTTCTTATTAGGGGTCAACCTCAAAGCGATGAAGACCCCTATTGAATACATTAGCTCTCTTACTATGGGTGAAGCGCCAAAGGACTTTTGGTATTTTTGGCACACAGATAGAGGACAGTCCATGAAATATTTCCATAGTAAATTTAGAGTCTTGACCTCAAACTCTCTAGCGCCACCAACAGTTCAAAGTTTCAGTCACGTTTATGCTCATAATTCGGTGAAGAGCATACAATAATGGATATATGGCCGTATCTTGGCAATGCTTTGGTATATTGACACAAAACTTTGTAGGTGTCATTGTCACAACATCCTGATCACCTAATAAAAGTTTGGTGACAGTGCTACATATTGGCCAAAAACTTTTACATCTCTTTATTGCGTAATAGGTTTTATCTTTGTTTATTTTTACTACTGTTTTTAGTCTTATTATTCTCAATCTCATAGTTGTTCACAAATGTCTCTCTTAGTGCCATTGATGGGCTTGACCCCCCACATAACCCCCCCCAATTGCTGCTTGCAGCTATATTATTATTATTATGAAAACAGGCTTAAATAGACTTGAAATTATGTTGGTGTAAGTGGAACTGCATTGGCATGGTTTAAATTATATTTTCCTGACCAATTTCAGTGTAAAAGTGTATATCGATCACAAGTTTAGTATGGAATGCCACAGGGCTCAGTGCTTGGGCCTGTACACACTATGTCTGGGAGAAATATTAAGATACGTGGAGTTAGTTTTCATTCCTGAGTGATTGACATATTGTCACAAAATCAGACCCAACAGTTTTAAATTGATAAAATAATAAATCATTGTTTTCAGCTCTCTATGTTGTTATCCAAAAAAGATACATACTACTGTTTTTTTTTGTTTACAATTCTCTTTTTTTCTCTTACATTGAGTAATGTTCAGGTATTTGTATTGTGTATGATTTGTGTATGTATGTATGTTTGTGTATTGTGTGTTTTTTATGGTATTATCGCAAATCCCTTATATCCCTGTTATTATTCTATGTGCCATCTCCATGTAAACTGGAATGGCATATCTTGCCTAATTAATATCTATCATGTTAATTGACTATGTCACATAGTCTCAGAAATACATACTGCTTTAGTTGGCAGTCCGAATACATTACTCTCTCATACACCACTGAGAGAGGTACGAGCCTTCATACATAATGACAGGTATGGAGTTAGTTTTCATTGTTACGCTGATGATACTCAGCTTTACATCTCTTTGAGGGCAAATGAGACAAATAACTAAACACCAAACTAACAAAATGTATAGTTATCAAAAGCAGCGCCTGAGCGACCGGCCATCCACTTCTGCATTCCCGCACAGAACGACATACCACGCTCCAGCGCACCTCACACTCACGCGTGATCACGTAGACCTTCACTTTGTTTGTCACCTTTCTTTGATTATTGTTTTTTCCACCCACATTTATTGGAATAAATCCACGCTCCGGGGCATTTATTTTACACTTCCTTGTCATGTGATTCTTCACCCTGTGACATTTGGTGGAGAATGCGGGCATTCTAAATGAAGAATCACCGACAAGCAAACGTACATCAAACTGCTAATTTTTTGTTTGTTTTTTCTATTTTTCCCACATGTTCCTGGCAGATGGCGAGCGGCTCTCTCCCAGCATGGAGGAGGTTCTGAAGCGGCTTACCGAGGTCAGCATCCACCAGCAACAAATTGTTGAACACCTGGCTACTCAACAGGGTGAGACCGAGCAGGAGCTCATGGCCATTCGCGCCATCACCGCCCAGCGCACCTCATTGCCGGACACCTCAAGCCACCAAGCTGCTACCAAAGTTAACCCCCCACGACGACATGGAGGCTTACCTAGCAATGTTTGAGAGCATGACTGGGCACAGGCGTTGGAACCGCTGCTCCCAGGCGAGGCTCAGAGAGTGGTCTTTGCGATGCTGGCTGGGACTGCAGAAAGTTATAAAGCAGTTAAGAGAGAGATCCTAGCAAGAATGGGCCTGTCCGCGATCTGCGTGGCTCAGTATTTTCATGAGTGGGAGTACCAATCAAAACTAAAGCGGATCGGGATGGACTTGGTGGGGCCGTTGCCGAAATCTGCCTGGGGACACGAGCACATCCTGGAGGTTGTTGACTACGCCACCCGTTATCCTGAGGCCATTCCCCTGCGGAAAGCTACAGCGAAGACCATTGCGAATGAACTCTTTCTGTTGTTCACCCGAGTTGGCATCCCCAAGGAGGTCCTGACCGATCAGGGAACCCTGTTTATGTCCTGACTAATGGCTGACCTCTGCCGGCTGCTGGGGGTGAAGCAGTTGAGAACAACCGTTTACCACCCGCAGACTGACGGCCTGGTGGAACCGTTTAACCAGACTCTCAAACAGATGCTCCGGAGAGTAGTGGCCGAAGATCGCCGGGACTGGGATCTGATGCTTCCGTACATGCTCTTCGGCTTCCGAGAGGTTCCCCAGGCGTCAACTGGCTTCAACCCCTTTGAGCTCCTGCATGGCCTCCTGGTTGTGGCGAAGGAGGCGTGGGAGCAACAGCCAGCAGCCCACCGGTCAGCCGTGGAGCATGTGAGGGGCATGAGGGAAAGGATCGACCGGGTCATGCCATTAGTCTGGGAGCACCTGGTAAAAGCCCAGCAGGCCCAGCAGCGGCACTACAACAAGGCCGCCCAACCACGGGAATTCCACCCTGGAGACCAGGTGATGGTCTTGGTCCCCACCGCTGCCTGCAAGTTTCTGGCAACCTGGCAAGGCCCCTACACAGTGATTGAGAAGGTCAGTCCTGTAACTTATAGAGAAAACCAGCCTGGAAGAAGGAAAGAAGAACAGCTATATCACGTCAATCTATTGAAGATGTGGGTGGATATCAACCCCCAGCTGTCACCGAACCAAAAGAGGGAGCTCCAACACTTGGTCGGTCAGTTCTCTGTTCTCTTTTCTCCCTGGGCAGACCAACCTGATCCAGCACGAGATTCGGACACCACCAGGAGTCGTCATCCAGCAGCGACCCTATCGTGTCCCTAAAGGCTCGTTGGAAGGCTATAGAGGAAGAGGTCCAACAAATGCTGAAGTTAGGGGTGATTGAACCATCCCGGAGCCCGTGGTCCAGCCCCATCGTCATGGTCCCAAAACTGGATGGCACCCTCCGCTTCTGCAACAACTTTCGCCGACTGAACGAAGTCTCTGAGTTTGACGGCTACCCCATGCCTTGGGTGGACAAGCTGCTGGATCGTTTGGGAAGGGCCCGGTTCATTTCCACCGTGGACCTCACAAAAGGCTACTGGCAGGTACGACTCTCAGAGCAAGCAAAACCCAAGACTGCCTTCTCTACCCCCAGTGGCCACTGGCAGTACCGGACCCTTCCCTTCGGCCTGCACGGGGCCCAGGCCACGTTCCAGCGGCACATGGACGACCTCCTGCGTCCTCACCAAGCCTATGCAGCAGCCTACTTGGATGATGTCATGGTCCACTCAGAGACATGGGAGGACCACCTAGACCGTCTGCGGAGGGTGCTCACGGAACTAAGAAGGGCTGGACTCACTGCAAACCCCCACAAATGCCACCTTGCCCTGTCCGAGGCGAAGTACCTGGGTTTCCAGGTAGGGCAAGGACTAGTTCAGCCGCAGGAAAAGAAGGTGGAGGTCGTCCGGAATGCCCTGAGACCCTCCACAAAGACTCAGGTATGAGCCTTTTTGGGGTTGGCAGGGTATTACCGCTGTTTCATCCCTAACTTCTCCTCCATAGCCGCCCGGGGATATAAGCCCAGGAGACACAGTCGCCAGCTAGATCTCCATGTTTAATCCACAGTTTAAACAGTTATTTATTAGTATTATTAGTATTATCCGAGGTAATTTTGACATTTTTATTCAAAATGCATATACACAAATAAGTGGGTATTCCAGTACAGCGAGGTGTTTAATATTAGCTAGATCTCCATGAGAACTGCCACGCCACTAACGTGTGACTTACCACGCTCCGGCGCACCTCACGCCCACCCGTGATCACGTGGACCTTCACTTTGTTTGTCACCTTTCTTTGTTTTTTCCACCCAAATTTATTGGAATAAATCCACCCTCCGGGGCATTTATTTTGCACTTCCTTGTCGTGTGATTCTTCACCCCGTGACAGTATGTTTGTGTATTGTGTGTATTTTATGGAATTATCGCAAATCCCTTATATCCCTGTCCCATAAGATGTTTTTTTCTATGTGGTATCTCCATGTAAGCTAGAATGGCATATCTTGCCTAATATGATATCTATCATGTTAATTGACTATGTCACATAGTCTCAGAAGTACATACTGTTTTAGTTGGCAGTCCGAATACATTATCTCATAGACCACTGAGAGAGGTATGAGCCTTCATACATAATGACAGGTATTTCTAATGCAGGTCCTTATTCAAATGGTCCTAATGTGCTTTTGTTTCTATTGGTTCAGTCAACTCTTGATTCATAAACCAACTATAAACCTAGTATCCATAATTTGTTTTTTTAATATCTTGCACATGCTATTTGCAATAATATTATGCATTATGTGTTATATTATATATTAAATGTATAATGTATATAATTTCTTTGAGTAGGCCAGAGCTTGGTTAAACAAACCGTGTCCAGTATATAAAGGATGTTGTTTGCATCCATAAAACTCTAATAGTGTATCACTGTAATAGTACAACTTTCTCTAGAATCTACAAAGGGGAAAGTTAAAAACTACATTTTATAATTGTTTAATTTGAACTTATTTTTAGTGGTGCTTGCAAAGCAAAGTATCAAATTACTTTCTTATGATGACATTTCAATTTAATAGTCTTACCCCAACAACCAGTTGTACCCTAGCAACCACCCCATTGACTTTGATTGAAAAAATCCCATAGATTTAAGATTATGCAGATCTTTGTGACATCACAACTTTGCATCACAATGTCGTAGAGTCAGCTTAAATGCTTCAAAAGCAAGCAGCAGCAAATGGTGCTATTCAACTTTACAGCCATGCGCTAGTAGTTACTCTAGTAACCACTCCATTGACTTCCATTAAAAAAGGTGAGAGGCATTACAACATCGCAGAGATAAGTAGGTGGCTTCTTTTGACTCAGACTGGAAAGTAGTCTTTAATTATTGAATTATTAATGTAATCTGTCAGTCCCTGCCCCAGCAACCATTTGGAGCACCCTAGCAACCAACATGAATTAGCTATATCTCAGCACCAAAACATCATAGATACATAGGAATGTAACATGACTTACTGTAAAGTACAACAATATTTACAAGTACCTTCCACAATTATTATTAAAATAAAAATATACCTGTAATGGACTGTGACACCTGTAATGGAATCCACAATTTAAACAGTTATTTATTAGTATTATTAGTATTATCCGAGGTAATTTTGACATTTTTATTCAAAATGCATATACACAAATAGGTGGGTATTCCAGTACAGTGAGGTGTTTAATATTAAATTATGAGGAGTATATTTTGTAGAGGGACTGAGATATTTAGCTACTACTGCATTCAATGGCTTCTTACCATATCTACTATGTCCGCCATTGTGACTATGAAGATGGCTGTCATTGCCCAGGTGTTGCGGGCCCAGCGTATGTGATCAATCCAAGTGGAGAATGACACCAGTCTCTTTGGAAATACCTTTGGAAACAAGATGCAAAAGTATCTGTAATTTAACATCCAGACATAAATCTTGCTAAACATTTATTATAATATGGCTAATTACTTATTTAGTATTAAATGGTCTAGTGTCTCAGTCCTTTGTGAACTATGATTGGTTTCGGTTTGTATCTGTGCTTAGCCTTGCTCTTTTCTCACCACTTTCTTTTTTTATTACTGCTTTATGTGTCCTAATTGTTGCTATATTGATTATATTAAATTAATCATCATATACGTAGTTCCATTAGCATCACACTAGCTAGTTAGCTTGTTTTCTGTTTTAACTGTCTTTTCTCTGCTGCGTTTTATCTATTTTAAATTAAACAACTGTGGTAAGTCGGAATAAATCAACAAATATGTTGAGTTATAGCATCTTCTCCTGTTATTGTTACATGCACTGTTTGACACATTTAGCGTAACCTTCTTTGTCAATGCGGAGGGTTTCAAATGTGATAAATGCAGGAAACATGCATCCAAACATTACTCAAGGATAATAAGAGTGATAGGGCTTTACAGCAGACTTTGGATGCGACTAGGGGGCATTGTTCGATTCCAGTTGCAGATCCCTTGCAGCAGGAAACTTTTGTGATTAGGAGACGGCAGAGCCACAGGACAAAACACAGCTCTCTTTCCGGTTACAGTTTCAAACTGGTTCTCCTCACTCAGTGGTGCATCCACTAAGACACTTGTTGAAAGTGCCCTAGTTGTAAGAGATTACATTGTACGAAATGTAAAAATAGAGGCACAAGCCACCATAGTCAAATGTTTACCGGGAGCCAGAGTGCTCAACATCAAAGCAAATTTAAACGTTCTGGCTAAATCTGAATGTTAATTTAGTAAGATTATTCACATCAGTCGGATACCAAAAAATACAATATTAAAGGGATGTGTGAAATTGCTAGTACAATATCTTGCAGAGGACAAATTATATGCAAACTGTTATAACTAAACGGCTAGTAGTGGTGTTAGCAGAATAATACAGGCTTGATATGATATGATCATTAACAAAAATCCTAAATCCAGGTCTACATCCTGACTAGAAATTTTCAGAGGTTTTTTCAGAGGTCTGTGAGGACACCTCCATTTTAAATCATTTTTAAATAAAAGGAAAATTTAAGAAGGGTCTGCAATTTATTATTTTCCCTGGGGTCAAGTTGTGTTTAAATTGTGTTTAATAAGAGGTCTGATAACAGCCAGCTTGTAAGGTTTTGGGACAATCCCAACACCAATTTGTCTGGGACTCAAACTTGGGTCTCTGGTGTGACGATCGAAAGCTCTACCACAGAGGAGGCAAATTAAATGATGATATATTTAAAAAAAACAATCAACAGAGGTTCTTCTCGTAACGAGTAATCTTAAACAACAGAGGTAAAACAAACAAGGGAGAAGACAACACAGATTTTAACAAAGAAACATGAAAAGTGGGGTTAATTCTAAGGGTACGAGGGAGAAACAAACAATAAGACACAGGGTTAACTTTCCTGGCGATCCAGAAAGGGCCGATGTACTTCTGGGCTAGCTTCCTTGATTCAACCCGCAGGTTCTTGGTTGCTAGTCAGACCCTTTGGCCGGCTCGGAAGTTAGGGGCCGTCTGGCGGCGTCGATTAGCCTGACTCTAGTACCAGTGGCAGAGGACTGGAGGGTGTTGTGGGTATATTCCTCCCAAACGATGTAGGAGGCCCAAGATGTGGGGTTACTGGCCGCCATACACCGCAGAGTGGAATACCCGGAAGACATGGTCTATGAGGAGCTCAGCCGTCTCCTTGGCTGAAGGCAGCTTGGGCAGGGGGATGAAACGGGCAGCCTTGGAGAACCGGTCCACAACCACCAAGATGACGGTGTTGCCCTGGGATTGTGGAAGCCCCGTTACGAAGTCCAGCGAAAGGTGCAACCAAGGCCTGCCGGGAACAGGTAAAGGATGGAGCAGTCCCTGAGGCCGCTGACATGTGGACTTTCCCTGGCTGTATACGGGGCAGGCCTCGACATAGACCTCCACATAGACCTTCACATAGCTTGAACTGGTGGTAGACTCTGGGGACTTGAGACAGGTCAACAGACTCTTGAGACGAAGGATTAGGGGCTGAGAGACTCGGAAGAGGGCAGATGAGTTGACAGGGGGCACCCCAGCTTTGAATGGTGCCAGTGGGCCAGTCAATCTGGGGGTTGTGCCTACGCAGCCCAGGATGACAGGATACTCAGGGGGATCAATGAGGAAAAAGGCCTCTTCCTGCTGGTGTTGCGAGATGGTAAATCGCACTGACTGAGTGGTCTCAGTTATCCTGCCTGGTTCCAGCGATCTGCCATCCAACGCTGTAAATGCCTGGGGGTGAGGAAGAACTTGGGTTGGGATCCTAAGTTTTCAAGGATCGTTCCATGAAGTTACCTGCGGCCCCTGAATCAATCATCGCCTGGACCAACTGCTGATGGCCCTTCCAGGACAGAGTGGCTGGCACCGTTAGAATGGCGTTAGCAGGAGTAGTTAAGACTTCCCCCATCACAGCTCTCCTGTAGCTGTGCAGGGACTGGTGTTTCATCCAGAGGCACCACAGTAGAGGCAACGCTGCTCCCTCGTGCGCCGCTCCCTCTCGGTGAGAAACAACCTGGAACGGCCCAACTGCATATCCTCCGGGGAATAAGAGGCCGGGAAGCTCTGGGAGGAGAAGCAGAAGGCAGAGTAACAGGCCTGCCATGGGAAACTTGGGGCTGGTACTCTTTGCTGCGAGCAACCCTCCGCTCTCTTAGGCAATTGTCCAGCCTGATGGCCATCGCGATGAGGGACTCGAGATATTCAACTGGTTCACGAGTGGCCAACTCTTCTTGCAGAGCCTCAAACAATCCTCCTTGAAAGCATACCCTCAACGCCTCGTCGATCCACCCACTGAAACTCAATGGCGAAGTCGGCTGTGCTATGGGAACCCTGACGCAGAGTTAACAGGCGTTTGGAGGCCTCCCGGCCACTGACAGGGTGATCGAACACACGCTTGAACTCCAGGAGGGTGATGGCAATCTTAGAGCAGTCTGTGGGGAAGCTTGAGGGCTGGAGCTCGAAGGTGAGGAAGCACTGGGTGAGGAAGCCTTGACAGGAACTAGGAGCTCCTCCGAAAGGCTTGGGGGGTGGCAGTATGGCCTCCGCCATGGGGGAAGGCCTGTCACTCGGGAGTGGCACAGAGGCAGTTGCAGGGCCAGGAAGGCGTTCGAAAAGCTGGTGGACGGTACCCATCACATTCGCCAGGTGTTGGGAGTTCTTGGCGGCTAAGAACTGCGTCATGGCGCTAAAACGACACCTTGTGTTGGGCGATCACCACCATTAGGTCTTTAGCACTGGGTCCATGGGTGACTTGGTTTTTCTGTCACGACTGGGACTCGAACTCGGGTCTCTGGTGTGACAATCAAAAGCTCTACCACAGAGCCCCAGTAACGAGGTATCATAAACAACAGAGGTAATTCAATATTAAACACAAAACAAACAACTCTAAGAGGGGAGAAACAGAGAAACAGTCAGAAACGGCCACAACTCACAAAATCCAAGTGGGGAACAGGGGAAACAAACACAATTAAATACTCAAAACAAGGCACGGGTGACATAAATAAGACTAACAAGGACACACAGGTGACGTAAATAACACTAACAAGGACACACAAGGAAGAACTAAGGCAGTGGGGAACATAGGGGACCTCTAAAGGCACGGAGACGAACTGCAGGGTAGGATGCTGACACAATTACGAATTAATAATACTATGTAGAGGATCTATAATTTTAAGGAGCATCTCTTTCAACATCCTGTTAGGTGTAGGATCTAGTATACCTGCTGTTGATTTAATATCTATCTATAGTAGAAAATGACTGGAGTTGTTCCTTGGGCAAATTATGATGTGCCATCTGATGTTTGGACAATTTAGCCACTTTATCAAATAAATATCTAGAATTGCTGTTATTTTCTTCTAAAAAACTTCAAAAATAGGCAGATCTGGAGCTTTAGTAGTTTGACGAATGGGTCTTGACATGTTGTGAAATTCTGATTTAAAATATATTTGAAACCCAACCCCAATGCATTTTTTCATGGATTTTAAAATCACTAACAATTAAGACTTAATCTGTCACCAGTACTATTTCTGATAATAAGTCAGCAAAATCTCTGTGAAAAATCTGTGTAAAGACTTTGTAAAGTTTCAATATATGAAGTTATATTGAGCACCATTACTTAAATTGATTAAATTGCCAATATTTTTACAAGGGTTTGTGTATTAAATTTTTACAGGGTTTGTGTATTTACCAGTCCAGGGGACAGACACAGTTTCTATATGATATTTAGGTGAGTCTATGTATTATAAATTATGTACCGTCTGCCAGTCTGTCTGCTTTCTAAAAGCCCCAGTTAGTCAATCATTAGTCGTATTTATAGTAAGATTATGTGCCAGATTTCTAGATAAAAGAAAGGGATGGAGGCCATCTTTTTTCAACAGGTCAGGTCTACACCAAAAGAACTTTTCCAATTATCTATGAAGCCTAAATTATTCTGCAAACAGCACTTAGACATCTAGCTATTTGGTGATGGCAATCTGTTATGTATTTTGTCACACAATAAGCACGAAGGGAGCCAGAGCATATCACAGAGTCCGACAATGTACTAGCAAGATCACACACCGTTTTAATAATCTTTAGTGATCTCTGGCTGACAGAGACGAACATCATTTGTGTCAAGTGTATAAAAGTCTAACTAAATTAATGTTTAGCCAGCACATTTAAATGTGTTTTGATATTGGGCGCTCTGGCTCCCATAGTAAAAATTGTACTATGATGGTATGACGGCCGGTGCTTGTAGATACACATTGTGTACAATAAAATCTCCAATAACTAGGTCACTTTCAACAGGTGTCTCAATGAGTGCATTACTGAG
>JAZGTK010008515.1:0-18210 GCA_036877625.1 Ambastaia sidthimunki
AAATGTCTCTGTCTTTTATTTTTGGGTGAACTGTCACTTTAAATCTGAAAGTGGTGATGCTGCCCAGCAGCAGTAAATAAAAACTCAAGCAAAGTTCTTAATTTTATTTTCACAGTCCTTTTGTTTCATTCTATAAACACATAAATCAGTGCTGTCCACTGATACATCAGTAACACTGTAAGATCTATCAGACCTGTTGAGGTCCCACAGGATGCAGGTTCCGTCTCTGCTGACACTGATGAGGATGCTGTAGGGTTTACAGACAAACAGACCCGTGACTTCTGCTGTGTGACCGTACAGGTGAACCTCACACACCACCTCCATCTCTGCTGGCTGGAGAAAATGTCATAATGGACTTTAACACTCACACAATAAAGAATGACTGTAATTACTGTGAGACGGGTGAGATGTTTGCTAATGGCCTTAGAGAACTGATAACAGTCTGCTGTTCCTAATGGCCTTAGAGAACAGAACGGTCTGTTGTTCCAGAGGGGAAGAACATTTTCAGATTTTGATTAAAGATCACGAGGGCACATGAATTAAAAAATGACGTGCATTGATAAATGATTTACAATAAACACTGCAATATTTTATAAGCTGAAAAAAACGAGTATATTTTGATTTCATGTTGAGGAGCAAATCCGAGTTATACTTCAATGTATGTAAAAGAACATTTTGAGAAATATCTCCAATTTTGTCTTAGTTTTAAATCTATTTCTTTTTTCAGGCATTTTGTTTGCAAAGTCAGAGTTGGCCAGATTCATATTTCACTGTAGTCTGTATGTGTATAACTGTATATGTGACAAATCAAATCGTGAATCTTAGAAGAAAGCTGTTTTGGGAACAGCATGAGGGTTAGTAAATGATGGGTTACAGGTTTGCATGAACTAACTGTCAGAAAGATTCATTTAAACAGAAGCAGGACTGAAGCTGTTATCAATGAGAGAGAAAGTGAGCGTTTGAAAGAGCCGTCTGACGCCCAGACTTCAGCCCACCGGTGGGCCGCAGGAAATGTGTTTCTAGGGCAACCGGGAGATGACTAACAAGGCCACTACAAACAGTGTGTGTGTGTGTGTGTGTGTGTGTGTGTGTGTGTGCTCTACAGGGAGTGATAATGGACGTGGGCGACCGCGTGGGTGAGGGAGAAGGGGGCTGTGTTGCCATGGTTACGTACCACGGTGGTGGTGAAGCGGTTGCCGTAGGCGGTGATGACTCCACATTTACTGCCCGTAAAGAGCTGACAGCTGTCCGGCACCCAGGCACAACTCGTCACCTGACGAGACATCAATGAGACAAAGATGAGAAAACAAACATCAGTGATGGAGGAAGACGACACAACAGAAAACATTGACTGTGTAATGACTGATACAAAACAACATGCTCAGTAGAGGGTGCTGTAGATTTCCACATCTAATATTTGACACGTGTCATTCTACATTAAAGCTGCAATCCGTAAGTTCTGCCTCTCTACCGCCATCTCTGTTTGAAACATTAAACTGCAGGTTACTTTACATACTTTATTATGTCTGTTAAAGTCAAATGAAGCCAAACTGACATTTCCTGGGAAATCAGACCCGACAGCTGAAATTATTAAATTATTTTTAATCGGTACTTACTCAATACAGATTTTTCTTTATTTTTGACCATAAAATCAGTTACAGATTGCAGCTTTAAATAATGCAATACACATAGCAAGTACAGATTCAGTTAAAAATGTTTAGCCTATTAAATAAGGTGTTATCAATACTGGCACTCTGGTCCATGTCAAAACCTAAAACGGTAACAATGTTAAGTAGCCTCTACAATGAGCAGAAACAGGTTTTTACTGAGGCCTGTTTGTCAGCAGCAAGCAGTGAATCTCAGTCTGTGATGAATGGCAGGATGTTCAGACCTGGTGCAGCGGTGAGCACTGGATGAAGTTGATGGGCGGTTCGCTCTGTTTGCTCTTCAGACGCAGCGTGTTGTCAGTGTAGCCCCAGCTGAGAATGGCCGACCACTGGATGTCTGTGCTGTGCATGCTCCTCACGCCTGAGAGCAGGACAGGAGAAACATCTCACTTCTGCTGCTGCTACTCACACAGCACAGCTGCTGTTCTGATTTAGTTTGAAATCCTAACGATGTGCGATTATGTGGCTAATTGCATTTTATTCCACTTTATTTGTATATTTTGACATTTTAGTCGTGTTGATGTTTTGTATTTGATGTGTAAGCGTGATGGTTTATGGGTGTGGTGTTTTTTTACCTTGCTCCTTGCTGTAGATCATCATGAGACAGAACTTGCGGGACAGGCCGCAGATGGCACGTGTGGGCAGAGCCAGCAGAGAACCGAAGCGTTCGCCGTGAGGTTGGCTGAAACAGACCACAGGGTCCGGAGCGCTGGGGGAACCCACATACTCGCCCCATTTCAAGCCCTTAATCCATGGCAGAGGACTCTACAAGCCACAGGGGAGAGTTTCAAAGGTTAATATTTTTAATTAAAGATTACGAGGGCACATGAACTTTAAAAAAAAAAGACATGCATGGATAAATCATTCCATACATAATGTATATTTTGATTTCATGGTGACTTTAAAGTGAAGCTGATTAATATAACGGGCTTTACCGGGTAGACGGCATCTCTGGGCTGTTCGCGTGTCTCTCTGAAGGCCAGCTGCACCAGAAGGCCCATTGCTGCGGGCAGCTCTCCCTCAGAGAGGAGCTTGCTGCCGGTGCGGCTGATGTGGGAGGCGCTGAACAGCTGTCTGGGGGTCTGACCGTATGTCTTGATCATGGTCTCCAGAGCCCGCCGCTGCACAGGGTCTTCAACAGCAGACACGTCCATGCCAAAGTAAGTCTAAACACACACACCAGATCAACCAGTTTAGCAGATAAGATCTTTTATTAGCTTGTCAGTGATGTTCAACAGGTACCGAATGTGCTACTGACATCACTTAAAGGTCAGGTAAGCAATTTAGGAGAGGCCCTATCCCACCCTCCCCTCGGAGTGATCTCCAAAGCCACGCCTCCACCAACACATAAACACACGCCCTTCACAGAAGGTATAAATAGATTTAGACTAGTTTACTTAGTGATTGTTATCAGGATGCAAAGAGACTTTCAGCATAACCAGCGTAACAAAAAACTATAATCGTGTAAAACATTACAATCTGGGAAAGAGATGTGCACAATTGTCATGTAAATAATGCTAGTGAACTCAAAAGGCGACACGCATCGTGTGATTGATAAAAACGTACCGCAGGGTGAAAAACATTAATGGCCTGGACAGCAGCTTTGCCCTTCTGCTTGAGTCCGAACACCAGATCGATCCACTGACACAGCGTCTGAGAGACCTGGTCCGACTCCAGAGCCTGTCTGTGAATCAGGATGAAGAGTCGCGGGTCGTTGCGAGCCCACGGCGGCAGGTTCACGTGATTTACACGCTCGCTGTTCTGACGCACGCCGAAGTCAAAACCTGCCGGAGGAGAAATGCCACGGTAACAAGAGAGGATGTTTTAAATGTTAAGATGCTAATGTGTTTAAAGGGCATCTGCATGCAAAACTATGTGTTTAAATTAATCTTGTGTAGTTTCTCCTCCAATAGAAAAAAATAACTTGCATATTTCTACCATTTTCTGACCATTTTCTACATTATAACATTATTTTTATGAAATTACATTTGTTCAACATATATTTGTTCTTCCACAGTCTGTCTGTGAGTCATCTGGGTGCATTTTTAAATTAGTTTGTGTTGTAATTTTCAACATATTCTGATATCTGATTTCATTCTTGTTACTGTAACAGTACAGTGATGCAGTTGTTTTTGTATTTTTTAAGCAATACAATAAATACATCATGATTTTTAAAAAAATGTATATCATGATTTTTACTTGTAGATAAATACTTTTTCAACAAAATTGGATTTAGTTTTTCCTGTTTTGTATCTCATTAATGAGAATGAGAAATGAGGTCATGAACATCAACTGATCGCCCACCTTCTCTGTTGACCAGGAACTCTGGCAGGTAGAAGAACTCTGGTATGAGCTCTTTAACATCCGTCATGGACTCGTAGGACGAGAGGCGCCACGTGGTGTTCATGGAGTGGAACGTTCTGTCAGGAATATCAAAGCTCTGGTCTGTGACAAACACAAAACCTTTCATCAGTTCCTGTGTAATCTGACGTGGAAAAACCAACCGTGTTAAAAATAGAAAGCAGCAGCGATGAATAAAGAGGCTGATGAAAGAGCTGGTGGTCTTTGGAAGGCTAATGCATGTAGCGTCAGACTTCAGAAAGACTCGATTCATTGAGCTTTTAAAAGCCTCGTATTGAAATGTTTGAAGATCTCGCTGCAGATGCACGAGACGCAGGTGCTGTTAAATATGAAAACGTAACGTGGAATTCTTGTTTAAAATTGACGGCTGATGCAGAGAGAGCTTAACAAACTGCACCTGTGATCAGTGTCTGATGAATCATTCACACTCACTCAATAACTGTTTTTTGTTCATTTTTTACCAAAAACATTACAAATTACCGTTTTTTTTACTTTTAAAAATATTTCAAGCCCTGCAACAACTGTGGCCGACAGCATGTGATATCACTCTATGCGTTTTTTAAATATTTTAAATGTAATATTAATCTACACAGCATGAGATAATGTGTTATATCGTGAAACGCAATAGCTAACTAATCGTTTTCTAACAGGTCAATTAGAATCTATTTGGCTAAAATCGGTACTCGGTACTCGGACAGTTCCTCTGATCTGAGAGAAAGCAGCCTGTAAATGACACGTAAACAACAGAATGTTTGACTAATGACAGTTAAAGAGACCTTGATAGGCCAGGAACATCTTGGTGAAGGGAGGCAGTCTGACGAGGAAGTGCAGCACCGTGCCGCTGTTGGAGTAATGAGAGCCGTAGTGATAGGGCTGAACGGGGGGCATGGGGTCGTCCTCTCTCTTACCCTTCTTATACTCGTCCTCTAGATACTGATGAACACAACAACGTTACTCACACTCACATCAGCAACATCTGTGTATCAACTGTGCTGCTAGGAATTATGGGTAAAGAATCAATCAGTCACTTGAATGTGCAGAAAAAACTCAGCACAGCTCCGTTTCAAAACCTGTTAAGCTGCCTTGCTTGTCGTCTACTTCTTATATTAGCAGCATCCTAACTGA
Source organism: Ambastaia sidthimunki (assembly GCA_036877625.1). Taxonomy (NCBI): domain Eukaryota; kingdom Metazoa; phylum Chordata; class Actinopteri; order Cypriniformes; family Botiidae; genus Ambastaia; species Ambastaia sidthimunki. The sequence goes on from JAZGTK010008515.1 coordinate 5,154, forward strand.
AAAAATCTCATGTGACTAAAGTAAATATCCCACAGCAACATTCAAATCATGCAAACAGTGGAATTTGTCCAGAAGAAGATGTTTCAGAAGGCAGCATAATGTATGTGCATGTGCATGACGTCTTAAAATGTTGTCTGTGCAGGCAGCCAGTAGGTTTGGAACAGAGCCACAGTGTGATTGGTTAACAGGAGCTGGTGTAAACAGGAATTAGAGCCTGCAGTGCTACTGTACCCTGTAATTGTCCACATAACGATCTTCCTTCTCTTTAGACTGCACAGCGATGGGTTTGCTGAGGTTTCTGTTACATCACATAAACACACAACACAAGTGTCACATCCTTGACTGCTTCATAAATCACCAATATGTGCACATTTAAATGTGTGAAATGAACAGTGAGATTTGTCTGTCTGTTCTATATATCCATGTATCTGTCTATGTATGTCTTTCTGTCCTTATACACAAAAGATCAGCAATTCTTTTTTTGTTCCAAATAATAAACAGCAAACATGATGGTGTGATTAATGACCATTTTCATTTTGGGGTGAATGATTAAAATGTACAAACTGTGTGGTCCTGGTGTTAAAATAACAGTGTTTGGGGGGTTCTGACCTGTAAACAGAAGCGTCCTGCAGGTCCAGAGTTTCACTGATGTAGTCCCGCAGGATGAAGGGGAAGACGGGATACTGCATGAGGTCGTTGAAGGAGCGGCCGGCGTGCTTGTTCAGATGGGTGAGGTACTCAAAGTTAGTGATCTGGCCTGAGCTCCACAGGTGTGTGAGTGCGGTGATGTTATCATACTCCAGCAGGTTGGGCAGCTCTGAGGTCAGTATGTTATGATAAACGTCATCACGGAACTGAAATATGGACAAAAAATAAAAAGAGTTCAATAAACAGGAAGAAGTCTAGCCTGAGATCAACAATCAAGTGTTACATTTAATACCACAGACATACTGTCACCCATGTCATTAACTGAAGTGGTAAACTCTGCTAGTGCTCATGCGTTTGACAGTGATGTTGTCACCTTGGTGGTATCGAACGCCAGCAGCAGCGTCCTGCCGTTGGTGAGGAAGATCTCTACAGCGTTGTCTCTCAGCTGCCACCAGCGCTTGTGTACCTCCTTTATCTCCTCATATGTCCATGAGAAAGAGGCCGGCTCAGTCTCTCCATGAGGCGTCTGAAAAAACGATGTTTCACTGAGCATCTAAAACACGTGTGTCTTGTGACGTCCAGCAACAGAACTTACCTGATTCTCTTGCGTCTCAGCAACGTTCTCTTCAACAAAGTACATCCCAGACTTTCCTACAGACACATAAAACAGGAGAGAGGATTTCAAAGGTCACTGGAGACAGTCATGTTAAAGGCCCTGAACCCTGTGGAAGATCCACCTACAGTGTTACCTCAAGCACCAGAAGTTTACCTGGGACATCATTTGCTATGACTATTCATCTTTTCATGCAATGTCAAAAAAAAAGTTTGAGTGATTTTCATTCCTTGATTGTGTCTCACTTTAAATGTATTTCAGAATTGTAACTGTATGATAAACTGTCTTACCTAGCAACAGTTCCCCTGCAGTCTCTCTAGAGGGCGCCACACTTACACACCTTCTCGTGAATCTGTAGAGCGAGAACTGACCGTCAGATCTTTAAATCTCTGAAACTCTGAATCTACAGCCTCAGTGTGAGTGATGGACGTGTACCTGATGGGTTCACTGGTGGCTTTATCCTTCACTATGGAGGAAGAGGAGTGAGTTTTATCTTCAAACAGGAAGGCCAGTGGAGTTTTGATGGTGTCTGTGATGAGATCACAAGCATGAGGTCACTGAGATCTTATATAGGTTCAGATCTATATACCATCATTTATTTAGCACTGACTGCACTACAATAAAACATATACATCAAACCTGTTATTACCACAATACCCATAAAAAACAAACGCTGTCATATTTCACATCAGAATCATCAGAATCACCGTCAGGTTTGCGTCTGTCTTTGAGCAGGTATTTGTTGGGGATGGTCAGATAGCAGCGCTGCAGCCGTCTGCGCTCTCGGTTCTGCCCCTCAGTGGGATCCAGCTGCCATGAGGTGGGGTAAGATGACTGATCGTACCACACCGCCCTAACACACACACACACACACAGCATTAAACACTCTCTAGTTTAGCTTTACTTACATACATTTTCATTGGAGCAGATGTTCTCCTGAGAAGCTTGTATTGGTGTATATGAGTGAGTTGTGGAAAGGTTCTGACCGGTCGTGAGTCAGCTGCTGCACAAGCTCCTGCCAGTGACGGCTGGCGCTCAGGTCGGTCTTATAGAGGCCTCTGATGTGCTGCATGACCTTCTTCCTCTCCATGCCCTGCCTCAGAGACACGCTCTGAGTGATGTCTGCCGCGATCTTTGAGATGTCCTTCGACTTCCCCTCCAACCTCTGCAGCAGACTGACAGAAAGAACACAACATACATCAGATTTATCTGAACAGATCAGATCACAGCACAATGACTGGAGGTCTGTGTATGTGTGTTATTTTGTAATGGTTTGTGTAGTCAGAGAGCGCTCACCTCTTCTGGGTGTTGGCTAGCTTCTTATCCCAAGCCGCTTTGCTGGTTCTTGCCTCCGTCTCATACTTCAGTTGCTCCTTAATAGACAGTAACGTAGCTTTAGTTATACAACAGTTAATTCCCGCCTTCTATTTTGATTGGCCAATCGCCATTCCAAGAGTGCTGATATCACTATAACGTAAAACACTGGATATTTTACTGTCTGTATTGTTCCAGTAGAAGAGAAGTTCTATGATTTCATTTGGAACCAGGAGCAGAATATGTATTAAAGCTTGAACATTAAATGTTTTCTCTCACTGATGAGTGTGAAAACAGAATTTCCTCTGATTTAAGACTGCAGTACACTCGTGTAGAAGAATGATCTACATGCTCATGAGATTTTTTTTAGCTTCAATAAAGGCTCTTAGTGGACTGGGAAGGAACATTAATTTATTTCTGCCCCAAAACCGTAACATTATAAGTGGATCTCAGGTGGAAAACTAAAATGCAGAATATGGCCTGTTTGACTTTATTACTGCACCAGAAATTACAGAAACACACGTAAAACACCGGTTTGATACTTAGACAACATGTTTCTCAGATAACTGATGGTGGAGTGTTTGGGGACACACACCTCTCTGATGGCTTTCAGGAGGTCCGGTTTGGCAGGAACACTGGGTGGGATACAGCGGTGGCCGCACAGTTTCAGAGCCGTTAGGAAGCTGTTGGCAGCCGTCTGCTCTTCTTTGCTCAGCGCGTCTTTGTGATCGTGTAGCAGCTCATAGAGATACAGAGCCAGTTTGGGCCCGTGCTACAACACAGAGAAGTAAAATACTCATTATTATTACTACAATGATCTGAACAAACTTTTAACCTTCAGAATTTTATGTCAGTTGCACAAACGTGCAGGAGAGTTTAGCACTTAGGAGTTTGTTCAAAACCAGAGTCGTACAATTTCTGCTCCTTTTATTTTGTGTGATGTTTTTGTTCTGAGGGCTGTGACTGTAATGCAGATAATCTATAATGGAAAAAAACTGCAGTGCTGAGAGAGAGAGAGAGAGAGAGAGAGAGAGAGAGAGGGGAGAGACAGCACTGCTGCTATGGAAACAGCATCATGAAGATGTTTCTGTGGGTTTTTTCAGAGGAGAATTCTGCACATAGAAACACAAGCGCAGAAAAACATGATCTCTGCTTCACAGATGTGTGTGAACACTTTCAGAAGATAAATGGCCTGACAACTGTCAGCTAAGCTAACGTTATTACAAACATCATCCGGTCTCGTCATGTCAACAAGCATGTCAACAAATATATCTGCGTGTTGATCTTTTGACATGCTTTGAAGCAAAACCAGGTTATTGTAAGATGGTAACAGGTTTCCGCATCCTCACCTCTAAGCCAGGACTGAGGCTTTCTCTGAGGATCTCTGAGTAACTCTGCTCATAGACAAACTCTAGCGCCCTCTTTCGGTCCTCCAGAGGTACTGCAGGGCTGAGTGTGTGCACCAGCATGCGGCCAATCTGGACCCTGAAGGTGTCCCGACACGACCACAGGATTCTCTTCCACTGCTGGCGAGGGGCGCCGCCTCGCCCGCTGGTGCCCTGAAGACACCATCATAAATTACATTTGTTTCATGTTGACTTTTTTAGACCTCCTGACTGAAATGTTGCTTACCAAACTGATCCTTATGCCCTCCATCATGAGCTTGAGAATGTCACTGCGGAAGGTCTTCATGTTTCCCGGTGGGAGAGGACTGGAGGGGGTCTCCTCGCTCATCTGCTCGCCAGAGAACTGCACGGAGGCCAGGTGATCAGGAGACTCGGGAAAATTCAGGAGGTCAAAGAAGTCCTGGTTGCTGTCTGAAGAACATTGAGAAACCAGAAGATCTGACTCTACTACAATATCCTGTAGCTTTCATGAATTGTCTCTGTGTACACTGTGAAATTCTTCACATCCTGATAGCAATCACTAAACAAAGTAATACACATATATTCATATTTATCTATGTGGAAGGCATAAGACTGTAAAATGTTCATCCAATCATTCCACCAGGTCCGAATGCAATGATAGGACAATGTCCCTCTTGCCAGTCAAACTATATATCTGCTATATATTCATCTTTTTTAGTCTAAAAGCACTTTGCTGAATCATTGTGTGTAAAACATGCTGCATTAATAATCGTATCTTGCTGTGGTAATAATTCAGTGTTGTGATATACAGATGGTCTCATCAGTGTGCTGTGGGTAGTTTTGTGTCAGGGTTGCCTCCAGCAGATGATTGTGGCCGCTGATGTTCATGAGCAGATACTGTCGTCAGTTTCCTGATTTGTTTGTACCTTGATAGATGAGTCTGTTAACAGCCAGAACCACCAGTCTCTGCAGTCTCTGGACCAACTCGGTCTCGCTGGCTCTGATCGGGTTCTCCTGACTCATCCTGCGCTGCATCATCTGTGTAAGTTCATCACTGGCCACCGAACGCATTCGCGTCAGCAACGAGTCCGACTGCGCCAGCGTGAAGCGCCTGCGACCTGACCAACACACGCGTGTTAGCAACACAACATACATACTGAACTGATTGACAGCAGCCCACCACCAGACACACACACAGATTTCTGCTGCCTTTGAGTTCTGTTCAAATGGCCAGAATCACAAAATGTTTTGCGATCACCTGTGTTAAGAGATGGTCACACACACAGGGGAGAAAGAGAGAGAAAAACAGAAAGAGAGAAAGAGGGAGAGAGAGAGAGAGAGAGAGAGAGAAAGAGAGAGACAGAGAGATAAAGAGAAATAGAGAAACAGAGAGAGAGAGAGAGACTAGCAGTCCATGTCACGGGCGCATTAGCAGCGGTACACATGCGGTTAGCTCACTGCACACTGACACACATCCCCTGACACAGACAGGATGTTGTCATTCATCTGATCAGACCTGTGTCGGAGGGGAACATGTAGGAGTTTGCTCCAGGGGAGGGGAGGGGGGAGTCCTGGGACAGAAAGGTGAACGGGGAGGGCAGAGGAATCAGGCCGTACGAGCAGTAGTGTTGCCGGGGGATACGGGGGATTATGGCATCTTTCAGGTCCATTGAACCTTTAGAGTGTGAGCGGAGGTATCGATACAACAGACACACATGAAAATTAAAGGAGATAAAGCACAAATGTTCACAGTACATGGAGGATGTATATAAAAAAAAAAAAAGAGTTTCAGCCCAAAAAATATCCTCACTGAATCAGTTTTTAAAAAATTTGAATGCTGCTATTAACACAGTTTTTAATCTGTGTGTAAATTAATTTGTGTAATAATCAATAAAATGTTTTAATTTATAAGTAAATAAATCACTATAAATATTTCATAATAGTATAAAGAGAACATTATATGGGTTTCACACAGAAAGGTCATTTTTGGGTGAACTGAAGTCTCACCTGCGATGCTCTTGCGCTTCTGCTGCAGTGCGTGATGTGGAGAGGTGGGGACGTGAACGTAGCTGCTGGATTTCTGAGGGTCCTGATTGGCTGTTGTCTTAATGAAGTCAATGGCGGCCTGGATGACACGGAACTGCAGAGCTACAGCCATTTCTGTCCAGAACACAGAATTTAATGGAATCGCTCAAAAATGATCCCAAAAATGTTTCTATCATTTCTCACCCTCGTGTCACTGATTAAAAACCTGTATGACTTTTTCATTCTGTTGTAGAGAATTGTGTTAGCAGCACAAAGGTTGTGGGTTTGATTCCCAGGGAACACACACACTGATAAATGTATTTTCTGATAGCAAGCTGTAAGTCGCTCTGGATACAGAACTTGGTTAATCTGCTTCGGTGTCCGTACGATGGAATCAATGGGTGCCACTGTTGTATGGTTACCAATATACTTCAAAATATCTTCATTTGTGTTCCTTAGAAGCAACAAAAGTCATCCAGATTTGAAATAACATAAGTGTGAGTAAATGATGGAAGAATTTAAGGTATTTTTTAAACATTGCACTAGAATGATACACGTTGCATGTATTTGTCAACTGTTGGCTTTATTTACCCTGCGTGCGACGAACTTTGCTGGTCTTCATGTAGCCCAGCAGAGTGATGAGATCTTCAATAATGCGAAAGTACTGAGAACCTGAGGAGCTGCAGGAGTGGATGGTGACGGCCACCAACAGCTGCTGAACGTCACACAACACCAGCTTATAATCACTGGCAGGAATCCTACAGAGACAGAGAGTTGAAATGAATCATGTAACATAACAGAAAGACAGTATTAATGCTGCTTGGAGAAATTCACAGCTGTGATTTTCAATTAGGGGGCCGGGGTCCACTGGGGACCTCAATCAATTACTATTACCAACTTCAGTTTTATGGTGACTTAAAAATAATGTTTAAATAAATCTTATCTAAAATAAGCTAAAACAAAGATAAAAACTAAATATCAAGGTATTTTTAGTGTGTAGTTATTTTTATGCCAAACTGAAGAAAATTTTTTTGGGTAGAAATTGTGGGTGGGCAGCTTTTAAATATTGTGGACGGGGGCCTTGAAGTCAACAGGGTTGAGAACTACTGATTCACAAGCAGTTGAGGTCTGTACATTCACTATAAGGGAAAGTTACCCGTTCTCCAGGCCGTTGAGGGTGGAGAGCGTGTTGAAGAGCACGTAGAGCAGACCGTGGTCCAGCAGGATGTCAGCCAGCTTTGGGCAGGTGTTGAGAAGCTGCAGCAGCACACAGAGACTGTTGTGCTCCAGTGAATTCTCATACAGAGAGTTCTCCAGAAGACCCAGCACCGGAATAATGCAGCGCTTCCGGAATGGAGAGATGTTCTCCATGTCTTCTAGATCCAGACTGAGGAGACAGCACAATGAACACTGCTCGTCACTGACATGCTTTCATTTAGCAGAGCTCATGCAGGAAAGAGTTTCTTGTTAGTGGCCGTTCACATGATGGGACACTTCAGAAAAAACTCAGCTTAAATCACCACATTCATCACAGATGGACCCAGAAGTGTGAGTGATCGGACAAAAAGTCATTGGCAGGTGTGGTTTATTGTGGACCCTGTGGCCAAATTGCGTGTCCATGCACATATTGAACTACCAGCAGTTATGATAGTATCCGGCCTATGTTTTGAGGATTATTCATACTCACTCGTCCTCCAGCCCCACGGGTCGACCAAACAGCATTTCCAGGAAACATTCGAGCAGGCCGAGAGAGCCCTGATGCAGATACAGCTGATTGGCCAAAAGAGAGAACCCGTGATTCTTCAAAAACTTCTCTTTCTGCTCCTTCTGAGCACGGCTGAAGTATGCGTCCAAGAGCTACATGACAGAGAGAGAGTGAGAAAGACAGAGATAGAGAGAGCGAGAAGAGAGAGACAAGAGACAGACACAGAGAGAGAGAGGAAGGGGAGGACTGAGTGAATTTCAACTGGAGACACTTTAAAATGTAGAGGATTTCCATCATTTATCTACATAATTCATTTCAATCGCTGTGCTAAAACGGCTGTGAATCTTGCAGTGAATCTTGTCCATTTCTACAACTGTTTAAATCTTTCACATCGCTATAATAATAAAAAATTAATACATTTATAAATTGTGGAAAAATTGTCAATTTGCCAACTACGAAAGCCGCAGCAGAACAGACCTTCATGACACCCTGCTGTATGAGAGGAGAGGAGTGATTGACCAGCACGAGCAGATCTTCAGGCTGGATCAGTTTGTCCATCACCTCCTCCAGCAGCAGATCAGGCAGTAAAAGCAGAACCCCCCTCAACAGATCATACAGCCCACAGCAGATCAGAACCAGACAGTCCTCTGCACTGGACCTGAACCATTCAAAACAGAGAACTTACCAACACACATACGCAGCTGAGCTGAAGTAACATATATGAGGAAGAGGCCTGAGTTCTTCACTGATGAATATTTAACAGTGAGATTTTGTTAATTTCAGCAATTTTGTGCAATTTAAATCAGTACTGAATTAACATCAACATTAAAGTAAAATTGTTCCTATTTACTTATTTAATACAAAACTTTATTATATTTATAGAACATATTAACACAAAAAAAACCTCCTCTGAGCAGATAAAAATGTCTGTTTCTAGTTTCTCCTGGAGCTTATAAATGTTATAGTAAATATGACTATTATATAACTTATTTTTAAATTAAATAAAACAATTTACAGACAGCTTAAACTGGTTAAAATGTATGTGTAAGATAAACCAAAACTAGCATCATGTTTATCATGCTGATATTTTTAGATCTACAGTTAGTCTTTGAGGATTACCTGTCGTTACTGGAGTCTGCCTTGCTGTGTCTGTCATAACCGGGTGAGTAAGTGTAGCTTTCCCAGTCGTCTGGTGGGGCGACGCGGTCGGTCACTGTGGGCCAGCGTGCAATTGCCAGAGAGCCGTTCGGTGCCGGGAACGCCAAACCTAGACTGGCCAAATTACTGTGGCTCCGCTGGAACGACTGGATCCCCTTTAAGCTGTCTGGTCGCCGTGGTGCTTCCTCGCTCGGCCAATCAGAATGTTCCTCTGACTCCACTGGGCTGCCTGCCTGCCCATCATGGTCATCCTCTACACTGATGGAGGGGGTCTGATTTCCCACAATGCCGCATTCTTCACCCACATTCTGAGAATCACAAACAGTCTTTGCTGACTCGCAGCTGCTGAGAAGCTGCTCATCGCCGACCCGTTTCAGGGTCTCTGTACTGCTCAGTTCCTGCTGGGAAACCAATGACCCGCCGTCCTCCGGCCCAGCGGACCCCGTCATGCTCCCGCGAGCCAGTCGCGGTGTGAGCGCTGGAGAGGAGTGTGGCGAGGGGCCGACGCTTGGGGGCCGCAGTGACTGTTCTTCATCAGCATGGTCTGAGGAGGAAGTGCGGCGTGCTGTAGGCCACAAAAATGTCAGTCAAAAACTGTTTAAGTTGGTAAATGGTTCATATACTAAACAAGATGTTTCTTGTGGTTGTTTAGTATTTGCTTTTTCAGAGGTTCTTTTAAAATTAAAGTAGTGCAATCCGTAACTTTTGCCTCTGTTTCACCATCTCTGTTTGAAACACAACATTGTTTTCCTTACGCATGTTGTCAAATGAACCAAACAGACATTTCTCAGGAAAAGCAGCCTGACAGCTGAAATTATCATTATTATAAACTTACTGCTGCAAATATTTTTTTGATTATTGTTACGGTACAAGTTACCGATTGTAGCTTTAAAATCAAATGTTTAGAGATCTTTCATCTTGCCATTCATGACTTTTATAATAATGTGTCCATGTAAAGTGGATCTGCCAGCAAATAATATTTCAAATAATATTCATGATTAGCACAAGTACACAGATGAACTATGCATCTGATTATGGATGTGAGACAATCAGCACAGACACCTCCAGCACATTCAACATGAAGCACTGCTGGATTTGTATAACATTAGCGTCTCTTCACTGTGCCCTGATTTGACCTTTTTGTAAAGCGCTTTTACGGAGGCCGAACTGCGCTGTAATTGATTTGTGATCTCCAAAGGTCAAGCGTTTCAATGCGTTGTAAAATGCATCAGGGTGATGCAGTCAGACAAGGACTCCAGTGAATACCGCAGTTAAAGCAGCACAATGAGCGAGAGTATATTTAGACTCAGATCTGCATGATCATCAGCCAGCGTCTGCTCTGACGCTTCAGTGACGCTGAAGGTGCCGTACAGTCTGTGAGCATGTGTGCAGCTGTGACGTTACCTTCAGCGGGGGAGAGAGAGATCACAGAACTGCTGGCTGATTTTCCTCCACTGCTGGAGTGTCGCAGGTACATCATAGACTGAACCTTCTCCTGGTACAGCTTACCATCTACCACACACAGACGTTAAAAAACATGCATGAATGAGTATTTTACAGTTTAAAGCTGCTAAACTTCTCTACCGCCATCTCTGTTTGAAATATAAAACTGCAGGTAGTTTTATATTTCTAAGTTTAAATTGTTCATGTACAGGTTTAACAACATGAGAGCGACGTTTGCTCACCGATGTGCAGAGAGAAATAGAAGCTGGTGGGCGTGTGGCACACGTAAGTGTTGGTGGGGGGGTGAACGGCCAACAGGAAGTTATAGACCAGCCGTAGCAGGTCCAGGTCTGGAGGTGAACCCAGAACCTCCTGGATGATTTTCACAAAGGAGAGACAGACCTCCTGAGGGATGGAGGTCAGGTGCTCGTCCCGATGCTCCTGCGACACCAGTGAAGAAATGACATGAAACTTCATGGTTGTTAGAAGATTGTCTCATTAAACTGGAGAGTCTGGATTTAACTGCTGAGTTTATTCCTCCAGTTTCTTTCGACCTTTTCTCTGCAATCTCAGCAATTAATTCAGCTCAACTGAATGTTTAATGTTCAGACTCCAGTTAGTCTGATGGAACTTGATTTCACACACTGGGAATGAACTGGATAGTAAAAAGTGCCTCTATAATAACAAAAGGTTGGAGGAATGCGTCTGAAAAATAAGAGTTCTTGGTGACATCAGACGAGAAGAAAATATTTATCAGAGCAAGTTATTAAAGTTTAATGGGAGATTAATGGAAGTTCTAAAAGTTTTTCTCTGAAATGGATAGTGCGGGTTCCTCTGCAGACGTCTCACCTGAAGCACCTGACAGGTGAGAAGGAAGCGATGAACCACCTGGGCTTTGAGAAGCTGTCGGATGTTGAACATCTGCTGAGGATGATGGACTCGAATGAGGATCTCAAGAGCAGTTAACAGCGTCTCCCACACACCGCACTATCATACACACAGAAGACACGGCAGATGATACACACACACACACAAACATTATCTCGCAAGACGTTTGATGAATAACGACTGAAACATTCTCCACACAAAGTTCTTGTATGATTGAGAAGATCAAAATATGGAGTTCAAGAAAGTCCCCACAAACCATAAAAACCTAACATTTGTGTCTGTGTTCATGTGTGTGTGTGTGTGAGAGTGTGTGTGTGTGTGTGTGAGTGTGTGTGAGAGTGAGTGTGTGTGTGTGAGTGTGAGAGTGTGTGTGTGTGTGTGTGTGTGCGCACCTGAGCTTTGGCCCATATCTTCCAGTCCAGCAGTATTTCAGACAGCAGTCTGAGGTCTTGCAGTACTGCAGTGGATTCAGCATCCAGATGAAACTGACCATCATCTCCAACCGTGAGTATAGAGTCACTGAGACAGCCATCCAGCAGCGTCTATCTCACACACACGCGCACACACGCGCACACACACACACAGACAGACACACACACACACACACACACACACACACACACACAGACAGACACAGACACACACACAATAGGGGTGCAGAAAAAATTATTATTTAAAATATTTATGTTATGATTCANGAAACTGACCATCATCTCCAACCGTGAGTATAGAGTCACTGAGACAGCCATCCAGCAGCGTCTATCTCACACACACACACGCACGCGCGCACGCACACACGTGCACGCACACACACACAGACACACACACACACACAATAGGGGTGCAGAAAAAATTATTATTTAAAATATTATTTATGTTATGATTCAATTCTGGATGCAAATAGATCGATCACACACACAAAAGTGAATCATTCTCATGCACAGCCACAAAAAACAAAGTAATGTCTAACATTCAAAGTGTCACAGGTGCAGGACAGCAGCAGTATTACTAATGTATGAGTCTGATATATTAATAGAAGAAAATACTGAGAGACAAAACAGCCTGAACTGTGTCTGTCTTAATAGTGACAACCAGCAGAGTGCGCTGCTCAGCACAACTTCAGCACAAACACATCCTGATGCTTTTATATGTAAAGTATCCACTGCCAACCTAATCTAATTACTGAATATTTAAATATATATTCACTGAATATTTGATATATCTGCTGCTCTAACAGACTGCCATAAGTTTGCCTCAAGCAGAAATTGTTTTCCTGACCCACATCTGAAATGCTTAAACTCACCTTCAGCATGTGGTATCCCACAATGCATTTGGGCTTGATGAGCACCTGGTGAATCATGGAATAGCCGTGGTTACACTCCATCTCATGTGTGCGGTGCTGGTTGTGTTTGACTAGAGACAACAGCAGCTGCAGGGCGAGCGAATGAGTGGTCTCACAATCACTCAACTCCACCGCCTGCAAGAACAGAGAGACAGAAAAACCCTCAGAAATCTACTGAAGACAAAACAAAAACACAACAACGTCTCCGAGCCTTATTCTCTGGTCTTCAAATCATCTGAAAAATGAAAAACTTGATTGATACTTGATACTTTTGTTATGAAAGTAACTTGGTTCGTGTTTCTTCATGTTGACCTTCAGAGATAATTGCGTTGATTTTGCTGATGATATAAAATCATGAAACGTTATTATCTTAAAGCGCTCTGAGTTTAGTCATTACTGCTTGTACACATTCTGTGAGACCAGTAGAGAGTATGAGAGCACTGACACCAAGATGTGTCTCATTTAAACTTTAACAGCAGTTTGATGTAAAATGTTTGTTTAAAACCGGTAATATTTGACACAGATTCAGAGAAAGTGTGAATGAGAGACAGTAT
>JAZGTK010008516.1:0-13102 GCA_036877625.1 Ambastaia sidthimunki
TATTATATATACTAACATTTATAATCACATTTTTAATAATAAATAATTTATCATCTGTTTATCATCTGTGGAACACTACCTCTACTTCAGCTTAGTTTAAACAAAAGCAGACAGTGATGTTTAGATGATAAATTTCCATAAGATTTACATTTACTTAATAGTACTCCAGCGAGTTAATTACATAGTTCTCAAGTGAGTAAATTACATGGATTGTCTTGGCAAAATCTCATTTAAGTTTTCTTTTATTTGTTGGAAGGAAACTGATTACAGTCTCATGTGAGTCTTCGATCAAACAATTATGGTTAACTGTGTCCTCTAAGACTAAAATTTGTAGGGCATTAGCATCCAAGACCATTATTACTTGCAATGCAATAAACAGGCAAATAAATGTATTGTTCAGAGAAAGCCTGCTTTTCTTACTTTTTAGTCATGGCTCACAAAAATTATTTTGCCATGCTGTTGCTTCAAGATGAAATTGTTAGTTGCATGCAATTTATTCAAGTGTTCAACGCTAAGGGAATATGACATCCTGCATTATAAGATATTCTTAAAATGGCAATGGCATTAATTCCATTTTCAATTGAAAGTAAGAATACCAATCATGGTGCAAGGGAAGACAAAGTGGATGTTGTTTTGCTATGAATCAAGCGATAATAATAACATCTTTGATTTCTTTTGACACAAACTGCCCACCAATACTAATACTGTCAAAGTTATAATGAATAATGTCTATATTATTCCATTGAAAAAAAAAAAATAATAATTGTGGCATTTATGTGACAAATTGTGGAGGAAGCATCATAAAAATCCAACTAAAATTATGATTATTGTCCAGTCCCAATCATACGGTGGCCGAGAGAGCTGCAAATACAGAAATGCAAATACAACGGAAATGTTTCAAGGGGCCCTAATGAACCCGAGTCAGATCAGCATGTTGTTCCGTGTCTGTCAGTGGTCTTGTCTGTGAACTATAAAGTGAGTTTTTTGTTTATTTTAACATCCTGATTGTATAAATGCTTGGTCTTTTGGGTATTATTTCACTGATAATTTTGTACTTTGTGAGATTATTTAGGCTAACGTAACAATATTATTACGTTAGCCTAATTATTCTATTATTAACAAATAATTAAACATAAAAAATATGTTTAGCTAGATAACAGATTTTGTGTGCAAACCTATTACTACATTTTTTCGTCTTCTTTAAAAAAATTCCCTACCTAATTGCATTGTCTTAATTTTTTATGCCTGCCCTGGATTAAGATTTTCCAGTTGACTGGTAGTCATTCATTTAACATAATCATTGAGGCCAAACTGAATAGTCGCATGTTTATATTAATTTAGTTGGGTCAGCCTATTGGGTTATTTTCTCAGCATTGGGTCGTTTTTGTGTAACAGGTTGGGTCATTTTGAACAGATATCCCCTCCCTCATCCTGACACAGCACCTTAACTCCCGCCTCACAGCAACCCAACACTGGGGTTACCCGACACAGGAACTTTAACCCCCTTTTAGGATTCAGGAATGGTGTTTGTTGGGGACTCATCTTTGGATATCTTTGGAGGAATAAGATTTGGATCAGGGTTTTTATCAGCTAAACTATTACTGCATATAAGAGTATGCAAAATAGGATTCAAAATAGGTTCACTTGACATAAGTCAATAACAGAAAAAAAAATTCTGTCTTTATATTACATATTTGGTGATTTTATGTTTTTTTATGCATTTAGTTTCTGGTGTGTCATTCCATTCAGAAAGGCTAAAACAACACACTATTTCAGCTATTTCAACCAACATGGTGGAATTCTTAGGAAAGACTGAGGTCACAAAACCATTCCCTTTTGTCCTTGATCTGTGCCATCAAGCCCTTTGTTGTTTTTGGCAGGCAGGCACTACAGCAAAACAATTTCCTTGGTGCAGTTGGCATGTTTTTTTTTTATGTTTTGGACATTCATTTTCCTATGCAGTGCACACCAGTGTGGGAGTTTTTATAGACCATTGTCTACAAACTAAAAAGGAACAGAATCCCTTTCTGTAAGACTTTTATGTGGTTATTTGTCATGATTAATTGATTGTTCATTTTTATATGTATGCCACCATATTCTTGTGCCAGTTTGTACTGATCTTGATATGTTGATTGTGTCTTTTGCCAATTCATGTTGATCTTATTGTAATGTTAATGTACTAGATAATTTACTAGAAAGTTTATGTGATGATAATAATTATTTATGTACTAGATAATTTAAAATGTCCTCAGACCACCTTTGTTTGATTAATAGTTAATGCATATCTGGCAAATTGTAATTTTAGATTTAACATAAATATGCTTTCTTAATGAAATACGCTTTGTTTTGTTTGTATTGTTTGTATGTACACCACAATGAAAGGTATAAAAGTAATGCAAAGTACACCTAAGATTCTGGTCCTTTTTAAGCTTTTATACAGCTTTAAATGCATTACTTACACATTTGGTGTTGTTCCAATAACACAGTTGTTGTTCCAACCCAACAAAAAGTTATTACAACTCAAAAGATGGGTTAAACTCTTAACCCATAGAGTTGGGTTGGCTGTACATAACCCATGGTTGGGTTTGTTCATCTTTGACTCAACAATGGGTTCATATCAACCCAACATTTTTAGAGTGTAAATTGATCCACGTGACACTGTTAAAATGACTATATACATGAGAATACCAAACCAAATATAAAGTCTATGCATTATATAAAAACAAATAACTAAAAGATAAAGCAGCAAACACTACATTAATATAGACACTAATCTAACTTATATCACTTTTTCCTCTGTTCTCAGTCTTTTCAGTCTGTTCTCATGAGAAAGCAACACCAGAGATTCTAAAATGCTTAACGTGCCATTTAGCACTTTGCATTCATATTTTGGGCTGTTCTGCATTTCTGTACATAGTAAGCTTGTTAGTAAGGTGTATCGTGTCTTAGAACACAAGTTCGCCAGCAGAGTCAGGGGGAAGTGAGGGGGAACCTCATATAAAATTTGACCACCTCCTTTGATTTTTGAAAGGTTTGACCACCTCCTTAAAAGGTTAGGCACTTTCTTTAAATGACCATTTATGTTTTTTTGGACCATTGACCATTAAAGTTTATGCTCTGTTGTGTTCCGCAAATCGCATTTACTCAAAAGCTAACACATGGTAATGTCAATGAATTGTCAACATATTGACATGTTGTCAATTAGTACATTATAAAACTTTGATTAATAAGACATGCCTTATTGGACAAAGCAAGGCTTTTTTGCCTTTTTGTAACAAATATAATAAGCCAGCAGCAGGAGCATTAATTTTTAGATTTGTTTTTCACAGTAGTCAGAGCTTCAACAAGCAAACTGGAAGGTCCAGCGCATATACAAATAAATAGGAGCAGCTTTAAATTGAAACGCAGTATACTGGCTGATATCTTGCTAATTCAGCAAGAGTTCACACTACTTTAAAGCTCTAATCTCCACCACAGGAAAAATGCTGATCTAAGTGGACTAATCTTCTGTTCCCTAACAGTCAATTGGAAGATCTACAGGAGTAGTCTCAAAAATCAGACCTGTGTCTTAGGGATGTTCAGATTTCAGATTTCACTCTCACCTCTTGCCAATACAGGGGCAAAGCATTAATGCTAGTGCAAATGACGTGCAGTTCATGTTTAGTTTATGCTTTATCTACACTATGTACTGTATTTTGTCATCACTTTGCTGCTACAAAGGGATATATATTGGAAAATGTAGGTCACTCGAGTAGAATTTTCTAGACACCTTGATAGCTATCATTTATCATATAGGTGTTCCTGCAGCTCAACTGGAAAAGTAATGCATTAACATTTGAAGCTTGTTCTTACAGCAGTTGTAAGTACCCCACAATAATTTATGTTTCAAACAGAGGTGGCAGTAAAATTTGTTTCAGATTGAAGCTTTACTACAGCTTGTTTTAACAAGTTTAGCATTGGTTGTGGTACCAGATCAGAGATATAGTAAGTTCTGGTAGTTGTTTCTTTATTTGTTTAGGGTTTGACAAAAAGGGGGATTTTCATGCACAATGACAATAAGTCTATTCATACGTTTTCACTGCAGGGTATTACCAGAATGTTAAGTGATCAGGAGTATTGAAGTGGCACTTCAGACTGACCTGCCACTCCAGCGCAAAACTGCCAAATCTTTTCACACTTTCGGTTTAAGCACCTTTAGAGAAGTCTGCTAGATGAATAACCCAGCCATCTGCAAATCAAACCACTGTCACTTGCAAATTACACCACAGTATGTTAACTACAATTATGCAATCAGTGCATAGTTAAAACAAACAAATAATGCATCTCTTTTCAAATCAACTTTTCAAATTCTGAGTGCTTTGGAACCACTTTGACTGTTGAAAAGTAGACTCACCATGCTTAGTTTGACACTTAAGACTTTAAAACTTTTTCCTGCATAAATAAATATATGGAGGGTATTTTTAAAGACAGTGAGTAGCATCTCTGTAAGTAATTGCTTGTTTACAGCATATTTAATTGAATATTTAATATTTAACAATAAGATTACACTTCCAAATGCTGTTATCAAAAACAGTTACTAGACACTAGAGCTCACTAGAGCTACAGTTTTTAAAAACAACAGAAGTTCTTTTATAAGGAATAAGTTTTTAGCTTATTCCTAGTGAGGCATAATAAACCATCAACCTTCTATTAGCAAGGCCTGAGTTTCAGGTGACTTTTATGTGGTTGGTGGGCTGTTTTTAGGTGGGTGGGCTGTTGATGGCCACCGGGTATCACAGCCATGCTGATATTCAGTAAAACAACATTGCAAGTGTTAGTGCTTTTATAATGCTGTTCTATTAACAATTTTATATTGTGTAGCTGGCTTTTTAAATATAACATGGTCATCTTTTATGCTACCCCACCAAAAATAGTTTGGTTACAATGTTGTAAACCATAAAATCGGAAAGGCAAGTGCAATAATATAAAGCAAAAGCATTCTAGTGATGTTATACTATTTAATTAAGGTTCACAATAAATACATTATATTGCAAAATATTTTCATTCAATGTTACATTGAATTGAATGACATTTAGGCATTTAGGATTGTAACTGCTCTAAAATGATATTTATTTGTAACTAAGTGGTAAAGTACTTTGAAGGCCACTTCAAGACTTCAAAGGTCTGTACTATAAATGCGTCACTGAGCTGGTCTTCATTAGCATTCATTAGTTTATGTTAATATAAATTTACTTTTTTTTTTCAACAAGAATACTCAAACACAAAATTCTGACCTGAAATGTTCTAAAAAGCACGGGCCCTTTCCCACTTATATCTTTATCTTTTGTTAACCTGTCATTTGAATGGCTATGCATTAAACATGAAAGTGAGGCTCAATTCTTGCTTTGAGCAGGAACATGCACATCCCTATTCATAAAAGAGCAGCAATTTTACCTGAGCATGACACATCATCAGATGCCATATGATAACTGGATTTTCATGCAACTTTTGTTGGTTTCTTTTTGTTTTCTATAGAAACTGTACACCTGTTTCCCTTAAATTGTTTTGTCAGAGACTTTTACATTTACAAAAAGAGTATGGGGGCAGGGGTTGAAAACATGCTTCAGACTTCACAGCTAAGCAGTGAACCCCCTGACCTTCTCTCTCATCTATAAACAACCTGCTCTTGTCTTTCTTTAAGACATACATAGGATAGAAGGACTCTGAAAAGGACATCCTATGTCTGTTGTGTCAGTGTGGAAAGGTGAAGCAGCAGTTTCTGGCTTATCTGTGGCTCCCATTTCTCACCTTACAGCACTCATGTTGACATGATTCCCCTTCAAATGCATTAATCTGCAAACTCGTAGCTCAACTGGTAGAGCATTGCGTTAGCAGTGCAAAGGTTTTGGGTTCGATCCCAGGCAACACAAGTACAGATAAAAATGTATACCTTGAATTCACTGAACTCAAGTCGCTTTGGATAAAAGCATCTGCCAAATGAATAAATGTAAATGTAAATCTACTGTATTTATTTTAAACTGGCCTGTTAATAAATTTCATTTATTGCCATCAAAAAGTTAAAGCAAACATAAATATAAATACCTTGACAATATTTAAACCTATTAAATAAGTTTATATATAAAATGCATTATAAATATTTTCTTGATTATTTATAACACATTTATAATGCCTCACACCTCATAATAATTTTTTGTAAATATTGTAACTTTTGTTACTATACTTTTCAATACATGACAATATATTTTATGTAACCATGAAATATATGTATACATATACTTTTTATATACTGTATAGCACATATGTACACATGGTATGATACAGTTATAATGTAATATAGTATATTTAAATGTTAGCCTCTTACTAGCCTCTTAATACATGACTATTCAGCAAAATAATACTTTTTGACCTCAGCTTTACCCTAAGATAGACTGTAGTGCCATCTATTGTGAAACACAACCATAAATCACTGAAATCAGAACAGCACCACCTGATACTACATCCGTAGGACATTTCAGCCGATTTAAAGATGCGTTCAGGAAATAAATGAAACCAAAAAAAGCTAAGAAAAGCTTTTGGTTCACTATCCTGTAAATCTTATCCCATTGGGATCAGATCCCATCAGAAAAAAAATCACTTAACATAAAAGTAGTTTACTGATATTAATATTAATATGTTGCTAATTAGTTAACTAATAATTTAATCATGTAATTTGTTATACATTGAAGTTCAGACATATGGACATGACTGAAAAAAAAATCATAACACAGATTAAACCTATAATATTCCTCCATTAAACAACAGACAACACACAAGAGACTAAAGTGAACCTACAGGTGTGGTATATTAGTATAGGTTTATCAAATATACTATTTAAGACTATTTAAATTCATTTACCGTCTCTTAAGAAGCGAGAATGAATAAGTATGATGAAGAAACAGCAGATCGCCGCTCCCGCTACAGCCCACGCAGCTCTCAGCATCAGCATTCTGACTAGCTTCAGCATCCGCACCACATCCCCAACCTCCTGCCATACAGAAAACAACGCTGCGCTTTTCACTCAACAGATCCCGACTACAGAAGAAAGGATTCCGTCCTTTTATCAGAAGATGCCAACTTTAGGAAATTTATATATTTGATAATTCAGAGCTTTCACCACTCGCAAGAAGTGAAGAGATGCAGATATTTCCAGTTTGTGGCTGCTGCGTGAACTCGAGTGATGCGCGATCGTCCTTTCCAACAGATGTTTTACGCACTTGGAGAACTCCCTGGATGTACGAAAACTGTGACAATTGTATTTATTAACAGCCTGTTAAAGGGTTCTTCATATGTATCAGAAGAAACAATTCAGCAATGCTTCAAAAATGCCCGCAGTAACTCGCATGATCAATGTCTCAAACGCGACGCGTGTGTTGTTGGTGATGTGTTAGGTCAATATCTCCGCCTCCGTGTGTACAGTTACCGAGGTCTGATTCGTATCTTAACGAACACGCTTTCCGCTCTGACGCATACATCGCCTCCTCACACTCGCCTGAAGAGAAGTGTTTGAGGAGCGCTCGCCGGTGGATGCGTCAGAGCGCCTGTTCTTGCCGTCTGACGTCAGACTTTAAGTCCTTATTCTTTAATATGCGTCTTTGTGGTCCAGCTGTTAGAAATGATGTGCCCCAAACAACTGTAAAACGGACAATGAAATCAGAATGGGCGTTGTAGCTATATACAATATATTTTTGTTATGGCAAAATAAATGACATTACAAAAAACAGACACAAATATTAATAATTATGGTTAAATTTACTGTTTGATTGATTGATTGTGAAGTTAGCAAATATGTTAACATTAGTTTACACTGAAGTGTTTCGCTGTAGTTAAAAGTTTGGAGCGTTAGATTGTCTGCATTTATTTGGCTGTCAGCTTAGTCTGCCAAACTTTTCTAGGGTCACTGCTTTAGATAGAGAACTTTCAGAGCAAGTAAAACATTCTCCTACTCTGTTTTTGGACATGTACTATGATGAAAGATGTTATTATTGGAAGAACCTCAGAGTACCATGTAAATACCTTGGTAATGTACTATGACCATTTAGTATAGCTTTACCATCTACCATAACGCTGGTATACAGTGACAAGACTGCCCAAAACATTTGTGAAATTAACACTTTGGGAAATTAGTAGTGTTGCATTATGGGCCATTCTCATAAGAGCAATTGACCAAATCTGTAGCACAGTCAATATTGCTGTCTGTATAGCTCATTTAGAGACAATTATCAGCGTTCACCCATGTTTACAATGGGGGCATCCATTTGTAATTTCTTTTATTTCTTTCCATAGTGATCCAAAAATCAGTTGGATAGCAATTAAAGTCGAACTGTCTTGAAAGTAACTGCAGGACGCAGGTGGAACAGGTGTGTCACCTTAAGGATAATGATGACATACACACACTGCCAATAAATAGTCCTTGAACGTGTTACTCAAAGAGCACTTGTCACATATATTGACACAATCCTGCCATTACAGCACAAGTGTACCTTTGGGAACTATAATGAACCACACTGGATTGGGGGGTCAGAGGTTTTCAGACAGAAATTTGTGAGCTGCATTTTAAAGTTTACACTGGCAGCTGGTTAAGATTATTTGGCTTTTGCATAATTAATTATCATCTACTGTAGCAAGTCACAGGAATATAAACACAATGTAATTCAAAAAGGTTTTTAAAATTCAAATGAAAACTCTCTAGCTCTCTATGGAGATTTTTCTTTTTCCTAGTTATGCAGAAGACTAATAGGTACGTGTTAGGTAAAATTATACCACCCACCCAGGAAGAATTATTAGTACACTTAAGTACACTCTAATCAGGGTACGTGATCTCTACTATGCATACTATGCATAAGCAAAGTAATTAATACATTGAAACACAATGTTGTAGCTCCAACTAGAAAATCTGACTCTTTTTATGGGGCTAAGAGAAAGTTTGAGGACGTGGCATCCTTTCCTTGATTGATCTCCATAACTCTAATTTTTGTGGCTTTACACAATGAATGGTTGAGCTTTTCATTGTTAATTCAGTGTCTTAAATTCTTAAATTCAATTTCATTTTTATTTTAATCCATTATCAAATGTTGGAGAATCTGACTTTTTTGTCTAATTAATTAAACAGCTAATCAACAAATTATCAAAAAAGGGTTACACTTTATTAACAGGGATCCTTGCTACAGTGTAATTATACATTTAAGTACTGAGTAATATTAATTAACAACATGCACTTACTGTAAGGTTAGGGTTAGCATGTAATTTTGTTAGTTGCATAATTAACTGGTATTACTATAGTAAGTACATGTAACATATATCAAACACACTTGCTGCCCTAAAGCATAACAAAGAAAGCATTGACTAATTTTATTCTTCAATTCCAGCTTCTGTAACATTCACATCTACTACAAGGTGAGCCTCAGCACTTTTCAACCGTATCATAGTGTGTGCTTGTGACATACTCTAAGGGAAGGTAAATGCTGTGTGTGGCAGCCTGCTGCCATAAAAACAGAACGGTCTATAAAACTCTCATTCATTTCCCAAATCCAATGCTTTAACTACGGAAATGAAAGAACAGCCCCAACCAAAATAAAAATAGCATGCCAGCTTGCCAATTGTTTTGTGCCTATCATGCCCATGCCAAACATGTTCAGTCAACTGTAATACCATGGCATTTTAATGCAACCATCTGACAAATGTTTTATGCATTAGTTGATTTTTTAATTGTCTTATTTGATTATTATGTAATTTCTGTCATTCATTCATTCATTTATTCAATAAAGTTCATAAATAATCTGAAAATGGATTGATTCAAGGTATATCCCCATTGCATCTGTTAGTTGCATGCTGTCTGTAATTAATGTACTGTTACATAATAGTTGCCTAATAAAAAAAAAAGAGCAAGAGTAATAAAAAAAATCTAGAACCTGCTATTAAAAAGGATTAAACTAGAACTGGTTCAAAGGCTTTTGAACCAAAAATGAGCACTATGAGAAACACATTGTAATTTCATTGTTTTTGCATTTTTTTTTACAGCCAGAACAGCCAATGTTTGGTTCTGATATTATTGCTCTTGTTCCATCTTCACTGATAAGTCTGTAGAAATTTGTCTTCTGTTTCATGATCTGCCTGGCAAAAATCATAGATCTGATCACTAATTTATAGCACATCTCTTTATCCAAAAAACATCCAAAGAAGTGAAAAACTCCTATAACACTATTTAATCTCAGATTTTTTTCATTAACATGAAAAACCTTTCAGTCCCATTACCTTCTGTTACTTTATTAGACATATATTTCTCCCAATTTACCAGGCAAACTTTACTACCTGTTAAAGAACTAAAATTGGTAAATAATAAATAGGTGCCCTCATGACATAGGGTGTTATGGGCAGATGCATGAGTGTTTTCATTGGTGACATACTTACCTAAGGCAAAAAATATTATGTTCTGGTACATATTTATGTTCTATTTTTCAATGTACTTGTAATGACGGGTCAATGGCACAGGGATCCATACGCAACATTTTATTAGATGGTTGTACAAAACAATGGTCACACACCATTAAACAGGAATAGAGCAGGCAAGGCAGATCAAAAACAGAAAGGGCAGGCAGCAAACAAGAGAATAATCCAAAAGGCAGTGGTCAGGGCAGGCGGCAGACAAAGGGATAACCAGAAAACAGGCAAGGATTGTGGGCAGGCAGCAGACAAGAGAATAAACCAATAGGCAGTCTGGGTAATACACAAGAATTAATGACAGGGAAACACTCGGAATTGTTTGCTGAGCAAAACAAGACTTCGCCCAGAACTGGGAAATGCACACAGTTTATATAATGTCCATAATCAGGTTAACAGGGAACAAGTGTGAGATGAGAGGGGAGTGATGAGCCCCAGGTATGTGGGCAGATGGGAAATGTAGTTCCCAAACAAGAATCTGCACTTGAGGGGAGTCTCCCTCTGGTGGCCGGAGAGAGGCGATGCGGGAGCCTCCTCTGTAACAGTACTTTACACCTGTGGTAATATTTCTTTACTTTTATTGTCCACGTTCACAAGTTCATTGTCCACAAGTAACATAAAGTGTAGTGTCTAGGAAAACTCATAGCACACCTCTACTCAACAAGCCACACAATTAAAGGTATCATAAATGCTCATAGCACAAATATGTTATCAGTGTCTAATACTTACAGGCTTAACCTGTGTACAGTACGACCAAAGGTAATGGTAATACTTGTCTAAAGATGATCTAAATTATCTATAAAAACCTTGCAATCTGCTAAATTTTGGGTCTTAAGAGGCACACGACTCCCTACAGAACAAACCCCCTCAAGTATTTTTACCTCACATCTTTTTGGTCACATCAATTATTTCCATTTCACTGACAAGACAAAGATCTCACCTGTTCTCATCCCATTTGTCACCAATTTTCATAGTGTTATACATGAGTGAATCACTGTTTGCGATACAGACTTCTGCACATTGACTGATGAATATTCATTAGCCTCTTAAACGCTCGGTCTGTTGACAGTTTATTAACCGCTCAAATAACTTTTGTGTAAAGACAGAATTGCTTGACTTAAAAATAGACAAAGGAGACTGACATTTCCAAATCAGCTCTGATGAAAGACAAACTCTTAAAATCTGCATCAAACACAGTGTGTTAAACACTGATATTGATTAAAACATATGCAGAGTATCAGACAAAATATTTATTATGGAATCATCTTATATACAAAAATTAATTTAAATAATGGGACTGTGTCCATTTTTCAGTTTTGTTTTTGTTTTAAGTTCCTGCACAGGAATACTGTAACGGAAGCTCAGGAGAGGAAGGATCCATCTGCAGCAGATTTACTGACAACAGCGTAAATAGACAAGCAAAGGGTCAACAACAGCAAACAGGGGTAACACAGGAAATCCAAAACAAGGTCAAAATCCAGGCAAGAGATCAGGGCAGGCAGGAAACAAGAGTAATCCAAAACACAGCAAAAGTCAAAAGGCAGACGGCGAGTAATCCACAACGAGAGGCAGTCCAAGGTAATACACAAAAAAGGACCAGCAATGGCAAACCGCTCTGTAATGTTCACACAAGGCAAAACAAGACTTCTCAAACAGTTCATGTTGGAGGTGAGTATATATAGAGTGTGTGATTGTAAAATGCCCTTCACCGCCACCAATTTACATATTTACATTTAGGCATTTAGCAAATGCTTTTATCCAAAGCGAAGGTGAGGAAAACAATGAAGTTAAAAAATGTATTAACTTCCAGTCAGGTTATTTTAAATGTGAGCAATAAAAAGTTATTTAGAGAAGTTTATTATTTTTTTCGTAATTACTGAATACTGCAAAACACACACATATATATATATATATATATATTAGTTGCTGTTAGTTCTTTAACAGGTAGTAAAGTTTGCCTGGTAAATAGTGGCAAGAAAAAGTATGTGAACATAGTGGCAAGAAAAAGTATGTGAACCTTTTGGAATTTCATGCTTTTCTGAATAAATTTGTCATAAAATGCCTTCTTCCCATAGAGCATCCTGGTGCCATGTGTTCCCCAGGTAAGCGACGCACACGCACCCGCCCATTCATTTGATATAAAAGAAAACGTGATTCATCAGACCAGGCCACCTTCTCCCATTGATCCGTGGTCCAGTTCTGATGCTCACGTGCCCACTGTTGCCGCTTTTGGTGGTAGACAGGGCACCCTGACTGGTCTGTGGCTATGCAGCCCCATACGCAACAAACTGTGATGCACTGTGTATTCTGACACCTTTCTATCAGAACCAGCATTAACTTCTTGAGCAATTTGAGCTACAGCAGCTCGTCTGTTGGATCGGACCATACAGGCCAGCATTTTCGGCCCACGTGCATCAATAAGCCTTGGCCGCCCATGACCCTGTCGCCGGTTCACAACTGTTCCTTCCTTGGACCACTTTTGGTAGATACTGACCACTGCAGGGGGAACACCCCACAAGAGCTGCAGTTTTGGAGATGCTCTGACCCACTCGTCTAGCCATCACAATTTGACCCTTGTCAAACTCGCTCAAATCCTTACGCTTGCCCATTTTTCCTGCTTCTAACA
>JAZGTK010008517.1:0-18209 GCA_036877625.1 Ambastaia sidthimunki
CAGTTGCAGGTTGCAGCTTTAGGAGTCACCTTTTCTCAGAATTTTCTTCTAGAAAACTCTAGTAACTCTAGTGTCTCGCCTGGAGTTGAAGAAGAGATCTCCAACTGTGCTCAGATTTGCAAAGTTAATAATGGAGATCTCAATGTTTGAAGTCTCTGAAAGAACAATTTCTGAGCAATGACACTTTCCTCTGGCTTTTCATATTTTTATTATTTCTATTCAGGAATAACACATGCTGTTTCATTTGGTCAGTATTCTCCACATTATACATATAACTGATGGAATATTGTTACTAAACACTGCAGATGTTCACAATGAGTAAAATCCTCAATCAATGAGGGGAGATTTTACCGGCTGCTGCACAAATGAAGCATGCAGAGCAAAACAGCCTGAATAGAGCTTTAGCGTTCCATTGCGTTCCAAGTCTGTCCCCCTCAGCTTTAAAGCGACTTAAAAATCCTGTCATGTTCACGTCTTGAAAGGATTATAGTGCCAGTTGGCAAGCAGAGGGTGTTGACAAAGCCCTTTGCTTTTAATGAGAAGACCACTAGTCTTCTAAACTCTAAAACCTACAATACAGTACCTCAGATATGTTTTATTTATACGGTGTTGACAGCTAATATATGCCGGTTGGTTAAATACTGTGTAATGTTATATATCAAAATCTTTTTTTTGATTCATTTTTAAGTTGCTTAAAAACTTTACAGACTTTAAAAAACGTTACAGACTTTAAAAAACGCAACATTCTTATAACCAATAATGTTAATGCAACATCTAAAAAACTGGACGTTTTAAACGTTTCTAGAACATTTAAAATGACATTTGTAGCATATTTGTTACTCAATGGAAACGTTAGGTAAACGTTCTTACAACCTACATTTTTTAAGCTGGGATGTTGGCAAACACAGTATAAAGTGTCACAGTAAGATTGTATTTCCCAGTGTCCTCTATTCTCAGATGATTCTGTTATATTGAGTTAAATTGAATTAGACGTGATAATAAACTCTTTATGGCTCTAGTGGTTTAACTCCTTAGAAAGCGGGAGAAATGTGTTTGGCTGGCGAGGCTTTGTTGAAAAGGGTGTTGGTCTTGGCCCAACGCACACAAAGAGCCCCGCTTGTGAGACCTGAATAAAAATCCCAGCAATGAAACACCGGGAGAATACAGCACTGCATCAGAGGGGTCGTCCCCGGATGCTGACAGAGTTCTGTTAACCCCTGACTGGTGACACAAAAGCGTCCATTGTGACGGCCGCCTGGATGTGCGTTTTTGGGCCACTTGGGCTGAATGTAAAATAAGCCTGTTTCTTTTCTTCCTGTTTAGCGTTTCTATCACCCCCCGTGCTTCTATTTCTCACAGATCTTTAGATTCCATTTAGCTCTTATTCGTTTTCATTCAAGCAAATAATAATGGTCAAGTACTTCTGAAATAATTTGCTGTTTTCAGTCGCACGTCCACCTTTGAAATGCAGGCCTGGTTTGCAGCTGCCGAGCACAGACTTGAATCCCATTAACAGTGATAAACATTGGGCATAAATGTGTTTGCATAGGATCACAAGTCCACAGCTTCCTCCGCTATGAAGTATTTAGAGTCACAATACAGATGAATGAAACAAATGTCCTGCTCTAAATTAGAAATACTTTCTTTGTTATGCTAAACCAAAACTCAGCTGGAAAAATCACCATGTGGTGTTGATTATGGATCGAATTCTCAGATCCAACATTCTGCTTCACAAATACAGAACAGCAGTGACAGTATCTAGCCTGTAGGACTAGCATGAACATTTTAACTGACCAGTAACCTGTAATACAAGCAGCAAGTGATGATGGAAAGCCCTTTATATTGAGTAACCTCGGGGGATTCCGGAATACCATCTGCCTGGATCTCCTCTTGGACACCAAAAAACATTCTAATAACATTATTGCAAGAACTTTTTTGATAACTTTAAGAGAACTTTTAGAGATTTTTTTAGAGAACTTTTAGAAAATGTTAGCTAACATTCTGAGAACATTACCCTTCAGCTGGGATCAGACTCCAAAGTTTGTTGACAAAAATCAAATTACATAAAGAAGTCAAACCCTACAGCCTGTCGTTTTAATTGATTTTAAACCAAATCATGGACATATTATACTTGTGCAATCAGGCAAACTGCCTAATTTCCTATTTAGAAGCCTGGAAATGACACAATGATCTTTTTTGTGGGTGTAATTTTGACAGGACAGGTTATTTAGATCTTTATGGGTAGCAGCTGAGTGTTTGACTGTGACCTGTGCTCCTCTATCTGTAGGTCTTTGTGGCTCCCTGCCGTTCAGGCCTGCAGATGACCAACCTAACAGGCCTTTTCTCGCGCTCAGACCGATGCTGTGGCCCAGAGGCTGCTGAAAGACATGCTTGAGGCTCAGTGACAGCTTGAGATCTGTCTCCAGATGTATCTCAGATAAGCTTTCCACCTGGTGACAGGACACAGATGAGTGCTTTGGTAAATGAACAGCGTTTAGCACGCCTTCACGAACACAGCCATTGAAGACAAGCCCTTAAAGAGACAAGCGCTGATAGGAGAGATTGTTAAACTAGCACAGGAAAGAGGCTGTTTTCATCACAGGAGGCCTAAAGCCAGTTCAGTGTCTGATATTTGGATCTGTTTAACACTCCAACAAACCCCCCAACATGCACCATATTTACTTTCCCTAAAAATGAATATTGGATTTAAAATGTAGTTGCTCTATACCACATTGCGCAATGTAAAACACACAAATTTGCGGGTTCGAACTCAAATGTTTTATGTGTGGTTTTAACCTTTAGATTTTATCTGTGTCACTATTTCTCCAAACGTGTCATAATGTCACTTCTGATTAAAGATGCTACGCTAAAATAAACGTTGTAAGTAATTGAGTTTTATGAGCGATGTAAATAAATGTATGTGGTTATTTTATTTCTCTGCTGATGATAGAGAAAGTCTTATCCGGTTACAGATTCACATGGAGTAACGTCAACAACCACTGAAACAACAGACTGAATAAACTTCACTGTTATCAGTTAACCTCACAACAACTGCAGTGTATCTTTTGAGTGATTTACAACTTGCATATTCAAATCCAACAAAAACATTCCTTTTTCATCCATGTCCTTCCGAGAAACAAGACAAAATGTACCAGAAGTGGTTAAGAAAGCACTCTCTGCATTTGGAAACTTGAAAGCAAACGTTCAGCTGGGTAATGACCTCTGACCCATGGCTGATGCTACAGTATGACGCTGCAAGAAATGAAATGCATAGTCCCTCAAGGTCCATTTATTCATATTTGTGCAGCTGGCAGGAGGACGATGGAATATGTAATGTGTGTTTATACAAGTAGGCAAGGTAAATGAAACTCAATAAACCTGGGATTCAAAAAAGGGTGGTAAAGTAATGGAGGGACACCTTTACATCCAGTAACAAGTTCCAGTGTGTGTTACTTACTCAGTATTATTGTCACAATTAGCGTTCAACTCATCTGTCAATTGTCTTAAATGTCTCTGTCAAATTAGATTGTGAGATATTTGCTCCGTCCCAAAATCTCGTGAGCAGTCAACAGAGGCAGCATTTTAAGTACATATTCAAGTAAAGATTGTTTTAAAGGTTTTGAAGCTAAAATGCTGCCTGCTAAAACACCTTGTTTTGGACAAATTTAAGACAGCGTGTTATGCAATCCCACAATGCATTGCAGTGGATGTTCTACTAATGTTGCTGAAGAATGTTACAGAAAAAACTTTCATTCAAGATGTTTTGGTTTACAGTGCTGGCTGATTGAGAAAGTTTAGCAGGCAATTGGAGAGGTGTTTGGATCTTCTAACTGTTCCTAAGTGTTAGTGTCACAGATGCTTCTGTTTGTGAACCACAGCGAGGCTTCAATTTCCTCAGTAAACTCTTGCAGTCAGGGCAGTCACAGGGGTCGCCCATTAAACCACATTTATAGGTGAAAGGAATGCTGGGTGACTGAGAGATGTTAACATTCTCCTGTCTCTACCTCAGAGTGGATCTGTCAGAATCTGATTGTTTTACCGCTCTGTGATTGAGGCGAGCTTTTAACAGGCCTCAAGAACAGCACTACTGCTTAGCGTCTTGTCAGTCAGTGAACCAAATACTGAGGGTTCATCTCATCACTAAACAGTTAACAGCATCTTTGACAGCATTCATTTACTTTATCACCTGGAGGAGTATGTCAGGGATTCAACCAAAGTGTGTTTTGGTTGTCATATAGTTCAGCTTTTCCTAGTTTTTCATTTGTTAGTTCTTCACAAGCGTTGTATTTTAAAAACATCTAGACGTTATTCCACACCAGGTGATCAAAGACCATTACATTTCAAATTCAGCTGTCACTCAAAGGCAACTAATGGTTTATAAGCTGCATTTAGGGGCCCATTGAAGACTATATAGCCTATATAGGGTTTCAGAGGAGAGAGAGAAATGGGCACCGTGAGCAGAGGTTGCATCACATGATCACATTAGTGAGGGATGAGCAGACCTGTTCAAGCTGCTGGGAGTTTAATAGACATATAAAAACCACATGGATAAATAAACCTCATGATGGGCGAACATGTATTCTTTCTACATGTTAAACTGTGTTAAAACTCCATATGATCAGTCAGGAAGGCTTCTTGTGAATACAATGGCTTCCCATTTAATCAGGAACATTCTCAGAATGTTGGTTAACATTTTTTTAAAGTTCTCAAAATGTTATTAAAATATGCATGCAGTAACATTATTCTTAAGTTGTTACTGGTATATTTTATTAACATGACAGAATTTTTAAAATAGTTATGTTGAATAACATAACTAAAGCATAAAGCAATAATGTTAATACATGTACCAAGTCTAAAAAAAAACTGGTTCTTTGAACGTTCCTAGTACATTCCAAATAACATTTTAAAAATTTTGTTACCAACAGAAACATATTCTTACAAAATGCTCTTACAACGTTACTTTGTTAGCTGGAGGTTTTGCACTAACACCACATCACTTTACAACTAAACCAGATCGCATTATTTACAGGCCCACAGTCCCTTTTTATCTTTGGCAATCCACACAGTGTTTACTAACAACAGCTATAAAGATTCCAAACTGCAATCAGTATTCATATAACCGTAAATTAGTATGTGTGCATGTGTGTGCTTGCACCAGCTGTGCCTTCCTGAACCTGGGTGAGAGAAAAACAATTAGGCCTGGTCCCCAAGAGAAGCAGTTGGTCTTTGTTAATGACTGACATCCTGCAGGCTGTGATCTCACAACCTCAAGGGAACCTTGGCCATTATTCAAAGAGTTCAGGGGCCACAGGGCCAGGACACAGGTCAGGGGCCTCCCGGTGCATTAGTAAGGTGAGCACAGATAGAAAGGATCCACATAAGTGGAATATCAGCAAAAATCTTAAAAGAGAAAGGTTAGGGTTTACGATTGAAAAGGTTACAAAAGGTTGGTGAATCTTTACAATGTTTTGTAGAGAAAACCCTAGAATTTATTTGGTAATTCTGTACTGCCTATGAACATTCACTAGCTTTATGCTAAAAGTTTGTTTAAAAGACATTTTAAACCTATTATAGATAGCTTAACCAGTGGATTTGGGTATATTTCCCACACGTTATTCTCATATTTTAGAGGGTATTTATGCACTTAGGCATAGTGCCTGCCTTAGACTACTTAATAAGATAAAAACAGTTTTCAGTATACAGTAATAATAGGCTAATTTTGACATTATCACAGTCTAGTGCAATTCATGACTGGAACTGAGTAGTTTTGCAAGGAGACAAAATGACACACAATGTCAAATTTGTCTGAAAAGGATTTGGCAGAAATGTGTTGGCAGACATCGTAGATAAGACGGATGGAAAACATTTGTCAGAGAGATGAAATATGGAAATGTCTTGTTTCATCTGTTTACATAGAATTTACATAGAATGATTGCTGAATGATAGCTGTTGTATATGTATATAAATGTGCTATGAATCAATCATTTTGATTTTCCTAACATTGAGGAAAGAATGTGCCCAGCTAACTGGGAAGGTTCTCAAAACATTGGCTAATGTTCTCTAAAAGTTAACTCAAAGATATAGAAAAGTTATTGCAGTAACATAGGTAGAATGTTTTAAGGGTTATATATTATGTGTCAGACACAATATTCTTACGTTAGTTGAACATTTTAAAAACATTACAGAATTTAAAAACATATTAAATAATGTTTTTTATAACCAAGCATTAATGTTAATACAATGTCTAAAAACTGCACATTTTAAACATCCGTAGAACTTTCAAAATAACGTTTTTGTTACTGAAATTGTTAGCTGGGGTAGTGGCTCAGGCCTGATTTAAAACACTCATAGCTGTTCACTGTGGCCTAAAATTCATCTGGTTTTAATCAATACATTGGAATTATCACCTGAAACACCATTTAATCTTAATCAAAGCTTTGCTGACATGACCACACAGCTCTGCAAGACTTTCTTTGCAGTGTTCCTCTGAGGAAAGACATTAAGCTTCTGTGGTAACATTTAAACCACTGTCTACAGCCTGCAGAAATAAACCTGTGCATTGACATTGTAAAAACAGCAGAACATGGCCAATGTTTATCTATACCATGTGTAATAATAGGCTTTAATGCCCCAGCGGCCCATCTCTGTGGGTTTGTGTTTGTCATTCTGCTCAGCTGGCCTCCGCAGGAGTGTGAGAGATGAGTTGCGGATGGCCACAGTGATGCTTTGGCTCCACACGCCTGTTTCTGTCTATTTATTTCTCTTGGCTCCTCATCCATTTATTCTGTCCATTTATATAGTGTTTAAATCTGTGTATTTAAACCTGTGTGGCAGGTGGGAGGTTTTTTTTTTGGCTCATGTAGTCCGTCTGTGAAAACAAGTGTTTTACTGTAGCTGTTGGCCCTGACAGTTTCTCAGCCTGAAGGATAAAATTATTGGTTCACCAATAATTGAAAGTGTTAAATAAAATTATGGAAAAGGAATGCATAAAATGTTTTATTTGTGTTCCATGGATGTAGAAATACTGGTAGTTAATAAGACCAATTAAGACACAACCTATAAATAAACACTCAAAGTCATTTGAGTATTTGCTAACCAAATAACATTTCAAAACTTGGTTTTATTGTGTTCTCAGCATGCCTTCCAAAAAACACACATATTTCAGCCGTTACTGACTAAAAATAACTCAGGGGTCTCCTTAAAAAATCTCCTCTCTGTCTTTTTATGTTTCTCGAATGTTATGCTGGGTTTAAAGGAGAACATTGTTTTTGTTTGTTTGTTTTGATTTGTTTTGCTTGTAATCCTAATGCTCCCAATATGGCCATGAAATCAAAAGCCGTGAGTTACGTTCTACTTTTCAAACCATGTCTGGAGAATGAAAACAGTCAAAATATTTTTCTTTTAGCGCTTCGTAAGCAAATGTTGACTGCTGGACACCTTCATGTTGCTGTGACCGGGGTTCAATGCTCATCAGGGTCAGATATATCTCTTCCAGAGGAAGACACTCACCTTTGCTGACAACACATTCATATTCAGTTTCCTGTTTACATTTGATGACTGATTGGGATCAGGAACCCGATGTTAAGTTTTCTGAAAAATGCATCAAAATGTAGAAGTGCTTGT
Organism: Ambastaia sidthimunki; assembly: GCA_036877625.1. NCBI lineage: Eukaryota > Metazoa > Chordata > Actinopteri > Cypriniformes > Botiidae > Ambastaia > Ambastaia sidthimunki. The sequence continues at coordinate 7,624 of JAZGTK010008517.1, forward strand.
CACAGCACCCATTCATACATTGTTTAAAAATATGTTTTGATTAAAGCTGCAGTCTATACCTTTTGCCTCTCTGTCGCCATCTCTGTCTGAAACCTAAAACTGCAGGTTACTTTACATACTTTTATTACGTTTGAGTTAAGTCACATGGAGCCAAACTGACATTTCCCAGGAAATCTGACCCAATAGCTGAAATAATATTATATAATATATATAAAATGTATTTACCGACTTTAAAGATAGGTCAGTTTTACATAGACATTTTTTTCATGTGGCTGGATGTGGGTTTTGTTATGGCTATGGCTAATAAAAACAAGTGCTTGAAACAGGCACAATGAATAGATTCTTAAGTGACATCATCTCTCTGGCTCTTGTCTGAACCAAAACATTTTAGGACACTCTGTAGTGCTATATAGACCCACAACTCACAATGTATAATAATAGGGTTTATGGTGAATAAAAGCAAATTTATTGTGCTGGTTTTTCCTGAAAGTAATGGCTCCTTTGAGGCTTTTTTAACACTGTCCTGCAGTTGGTGCAAATCTGTCCAAGAAAACATTACTGTAGAGATTTTATTAGATGGCTGTGTGTAGAGATCAGGCAGGCAGGGTTAGAGTAGATCAACAGCCCTCTTCAGAACAAAAGGGTGTCTGGGGTTGCCTCCAAACTTTGAATGTTTTGACAGTTCAAAACTTAAAGGCAAAACTCTTCTTCACTCTTTACCTTTGTTTCATGTCATTTTTAAAGAGCTCTCTGTTTTAAAAATGTGCAATGGGCTGGTGTAATGAAGACCACGCAAAAACAAATTTAGGCCCAGTGGAACATTTTGTGCCCAACCACCTTTTATGAGTCAGCTGTTTTTTATTATTTTGACATAAATGTTTTGCGCAATCCACACTCCACAGTTGATATCTGGAGTTAAGGGTCTTTATACTACCCGGTCAACTTCCTGTAGTTTAGACATTTCTGTTCCTGAGTTTTGTGTTATGTTTGGCAATTCATATATCCTAATTCATACAGTAGTGTGACACTCACGCTGTTCATGAAGATGCTAGTCAAAGCCTCACTGCTCATGCAAATAAAGGGTTGTTAAATGATTAGAATTTAATCCAGTGGATTAAATAACAGCAGCTGGATTGAGTTGGTCTGGGTGTGTGTGAAATGTCATGTGACATGATGCCAAAGTGTTACACAAGCTTAACAGCCTCATTTGACTCAGACTTTTTAAAAGTGGTTTCATAACATAAATATTTATGTACATTTATTTATTTACTTATATATTTATTTTTTTACTTATATTTATTTGCAATTATGTAGGTTATGCACTTATGTATTTGTGTGTTTATATATGTTTGTTTCTTTATTTGTGTGTGTGTCATATGTGTGTGCATATACATTGCTCAAGTGTTTACGACAAACTGTTTAATAATTAAAAGCAGCACATCTTTTGCAAGTTTTTAGGAGCTTAATACAGCCTGTTTAAAAGCCATTAAAACATCTCTAAACAGTCATGCAGGGGTTACAAGAAGCCCTTCAAACGTTAGGTTTGGGTAAAGCAGTTTCGGTTAGACACACTGCTGAATTTCCTTTCAAATTCTGATTAATTGCCACAAACAATCTGAATTCTTGTCCACTGCTGAGGCGTGACAGAACATTCTGAGCTCTGTTTACTCATGTGAAGTCTCTGAGGCTGGTCACACTGGCACAGCGACCGCGCTGGAGGCTGCCAGCTGCTGCTGACTCTGGCCGGCTCCAGTCTGGCTCATACATGATCCATAAAATTAACAACTTAGAGCCAAACATGCTGGTTTTGTTGGTATAACACTTCAGGGTCACACAGGTTACAAGCATCTGAATGTTTTTCTTCATATTAACAGAGTGCATTGGGTTATGATGTGCGTTTGGGGACATAAAGATGTAATACTGGTGCAACAGCCAGTTGCATGATTACAGATTACAGCTATAATTGTCATGACAGGCATTTGGCAGCCCAACAGGTCAATTATGGTTCAAGAGGTGCTATACACATGGGGCTTAATCAACTTACACTATAGTACAGATGATAATAATGCTGTATATTAGATGCGTTCCCCTGGAGAGCATGACAGTTCTACAAGTTTCCAATAGGGGGCGTGTATCTTTCAACAAACTGCAATTTTCTTTTGCCTACAAAACGATTAAGGCAGATTGTTTTTATTAATGCTTGAAAGCATGTGTAGATTCCATTAAAATGACATCGGGGTTTAATTTGTGGATAATATTTCAAACTTAATCATTGCATTTGTTTGTGGAAACGGTTCTTTTGTCTGATAGCTGTAGTTGAAGTCCATTAAACTGTTAGGCAGTATTACACCCTTACACACCAAAAGCTGTTCATTCACACTCATTAATCTGACTGACGAATCTGTCCAATGACAGAAGCCTGGCTCATTACAGTCACTTTCCATGACTCTGGACTGCAGAAGTCCACCCACAGCTAATTGAGTCATTCATCACCACTATCTGTAATGTGACTGGTGCAAAACGAGTTGTAACAGAGAATAAACACGCAACATCTCTTTAAAATACACTTGTTAAAATGGTTCAGTCTGATGGGATTCAGTGCTCCAAACACGTTCCAATTTATTAATGGTTCATAATAGCTCTGCACTACATTTTGTCAATATGGAATTTGGAACACATGGAGACAAAGGTTAGAATAACAGAGTTAATAATGAGAGATATTAAAAGATATTGGTCTTTTATATGTTAATAGTTCTTTAGAATTTCCTGGTATTTTATGCAAGCAAAGCAAGATTTACTACAGTGTGTTGATTTAATGAAACTCTAGCAATCATTACTCAAAAACACAAACAGTTTAGAGGTCATTTATTTTTATAAGAGTTAATGGGCTCTTCTCTTCACAAACACCTGCAAACAGAAGGTCTAAAAGCAACATATCTAAATTATGAAAAGCATTATTCTGTATGGCAGCCCCTTCATCATACACCAAATCTCTGCTATAGCTCATTTAAACTGTGAAATGATTGTTTTTCCCTAACAAATTAATTTCATACGATATGGATACTGTGTTATTTACTCTTAAATTTGATAGGTAATGTATTTCAGCTCCCGGTGAAATATTGCAGCCTGCAAAATGCTTTTCAGGAGAAACTGAAAAATGACCAGTGAGAAAGAAGATCTATGGGTTATTCTAAAACATATTAGTTCACCTCACGGCTTGAATCTCCACTTCCTTTTTTTGAGAGATTGATGCTACTTCTTTAAAACATATGGTTTTTCCTACATGTAGCCACATATAAATGACTTTAACAATGTGAAATGTGTGGAAAAGATATCAATGCTTTGAATAAAAGACTTATGGTTGATAACAAAACATTGTAGATTTGTAGACTATGGGGTTTTAAATTCCTGCTAAAAAATTCCTGCGTGTCTGGAAATGAGTAGTAACCATGTTTTGCTCGTGTTTTCTGATTACATTGGGCTATAATGTATGTTTTATTTGTATTATGCACTGAAGTGCCTTTAAAGTTAATAACTTCTGTTTCTGTAGCCATCAGTGTAAAATGCATTTTTTATCGTGCTTGTCTCTGAGTTCATTATGTTTATTCCATTTGTCAGAAGAGCAGATGTCTTCATTTTAAAGCAGAGCCCTGACTGACATAATAATGAGCTTGCCATCTTGCACAAGAGCTGTAATGATTTCCTTCTTTCTTCAAAATCAGAGCAAAAAACAGCAGAAGTTGAAAGAATATTATTACAGACATGAACCGTTTTACCTATTTAGCTTTCAGATGTCAGATGTTACAATGAAAAACTCTTCTGGTGTCCTTTAATTCAACCCTACAGGGACCTTGAGCAGGAGATACGGTGCCGTCCTTTAAACTGGAGTAAAGAAGTGTGTGTGTGTGTGTGTGTGTGTGCGTGTGTGTGTGTTTGAAGTTTCATTCACTGTTCAGCTTGAAATTGTATCAGACATTTCTTTCTTCCTATTTAGGTCTTTATTGAAAAGTCTGACAGTCTAAATGCTGATGTAGCTCTCATGTGGATTCAAATCTGGAACTGTGTTGTGTGCATGCTTGTTGGATCTGACAATCTGAATCTCTGAATGTGATCCTTTTCTTAGACGTGTGATGTCTTCTGTTGTCTAAACTGCTGATAAAACACCTCTAATTTGTTTTATACAGTGATTTGATAGAGCCCAGCTGCAGGGTATTAGTCCTGTGTGATCTTTACAAGGACACACTTCTCACCACTGCAGGGTTCTGCCGTCATTCACTTGTGGCTTTCTCTAATCTAGTTGAAGTGCAGTGAGGCTCTATAAAAACACCATGCTTGTCAGCCTCTATCTCCACTCTGCTCAGTGGAATGAAGAGTAGAGCAATCAGAAATAATGAGAGAGGCTCAGGCCAGTAATTCACTAAAGCTGATACTCACCCAGAGAGCAAATAACAGCCCAGCTAACAATTTTAGGTTGTAATACAATTTCCATTAAGTAACCAAAACTGTTAAAAATGTTATTTTGAATGTTCTGGGAACGTTCAAAACGTCCAGATTTCTTAGACATTATGGCTTAATTATAAGAACGCTATTCAAACTTTTATTTTTCAATTCTGTAACCTTTTAAAACATTCCACTAACATTTTAAGAATAACAATTTTTGCTAACTTTGAGAGAACTTTTAGAGAACATTAGCCAATGTTCTGAAAACGTTCCATTAGCTGGGTGAGCATATGGAAAAACACTGTCAGACAGGTATATTACATTTGTTTATTCAAATTTTAATCATATTCATAAACGGTCATGATTTGGTACGTTTAGTTGCGTTTGTTCTGCAGAACAGATGTTTTATTCTCTCTTTCTCTCTTTCTATTTTGTTTCATTTCAAGATTTACGTAACAGCACGTGAGCTATGACTTAAATTTCTGGTAATTAGATCACTTTGCTTTCTACTAATGCTCATCAGGAGTTATGAATTCTCTTTCCCAGTATGAACTGGCTCAGATAAGCTGTCCGTGAGCCATCAGAATCCTTCTGTACCCAGAGGGAATTATGGGTAATTTACTAAATTCCACTGTGGGTCAGGGAATGGAAGAGCTGAGATGGATCTTTAGTCCAGGATCAGATCTATTCCATCTCATTATAATATAACTGTGTTTTGAAGAAGATCACAGCAATAAGCCATAACAGAGACTGCTTGCAGCTGCCTCCAGCATGAAGCTACGCAGACCCTGCAGATGCTGTTCCGCAGAGCCTGTCATCAGCCAGTGTCACCACTCCTCTGACCTCATTCATCTTCCCCATCTGATGGCAAAGATCAGCCAATCCAATTCCTGCATCCTTTCAGTAAGGCCTTTCTTATGAATAATTATATTTATGAAACATAATGGAGACTAAATGTAGTCCATTGTGAAGCTTTTATGACACGTGCAGTGGGGTTTGGAAATGTAAAACCACACTGAACAACTGGGATTCAAAATTAAAAGAGTGACCAAAGGTTGAAAATCATGTTAATTGTTGAGTTGTTTATGGTGATTATTTTCATTAAATGAAATGAAATAAAAATAAAAATTTAATTCAGTACAATATTAAAGACACTGTCTTCACACTGTTTACAGCCTGATGCCAGAAGAACTGTTTTAGGTTCCATAAAGAGAATGTTTTTTCTCTAGAAAATTAAATGTACTGGTGAACCCACATCTACCAGAACCCAGATACCAATTTGCTGATGTGAAGACCCTTATATTAATATAAATATACAATTTAACATCAAGAACTTTTTAATGTCTAGTGAAGTGTAGTGATAAGCAGGCCAAGTATGGTGACCCATACCCGGACTTTGTCCTCTGCATTTACCCCTTCCAGTAAGTGCACACACATTGGAGTAATGTGTTGTGAACACACATCTGGAGCACACAGGGCACAATAGGGTCGGGTGCCTTTCTTAAGGGTACCTCAGTTGTTTCCTGCTGGCATCCAGAATCAAACCAACCAGTCCAACTCTCTAACCAGTAGGCCACAACTGACCCAACTAGGCCACAACTGTTCTATGGAGCCATATAGCCAACACAAGAACTTCATACAGCTGGTGACAAAAGATTTTGGTAAGAACCCAAGATTCTCATTAAAGAACCATTATTGCAAGAATGTAGTATCAGAATTCTTTCACTGCATGTCCCTAAAAAGCACAATTTCCTTTTTTGCCACATAGAGGCAGCCGTGAATTTAACTTTTGTCAAACACAATGTGATTAATGTATTACAATAATGCCCAACTAATAACTGTGGGCATGAAGCTCAGTCACTCTAGTGACAGTTTTGTAGCTCAGAATACTGTGTTTCTGTGTATGTGAGACTGACTGTTTGCTATTCAGTCCAGTAAGAAGTGTGTATGCTCTCCCACTTGTGTTCATAATTTGTATCAAGGGTCTGCTTTCAGTCTGCAGCCTGGATTATTCTGAGGTCAAATACAAGAAGTTTTTGCTTTTTCATAAAAGGAAGCAGAATGTTGGTGATCAGTCATCGTGAGATTATTTATTTAAAGTAACAGAACCCTCTCAAAAACGGCTTTGTGTTGCAAGAAAAGCAGAGCTCTTACTGCATGCAGAACATAGTGATGCTGACCGACAATCCTCTCGTGAGATGTTTATGGAGCAAGATAAAATTGCCATTGTAATCAACATTAAATTTACCCCAGCAGGCCCTGATGAGAAACAGATCCATGGCACAGATCTCATTATACAATGGGAAATGAAGGGGAGACCAGAAACACAGATTAAACAATGTTTAACTTGAAATTAAAGTGCTTTGGATGGTGTGAATCACCCTTTTTAAATAAATATCATATTTGAAGTTACTTTCTACAAATCATGGTTGAACCAGCGCTTACAAACTCAATGTACTGACCTCTTGTTATATCAACAAAGAAGTGGGAGGGTCCTACATCTTATATATAATTAACACAAGCCCAGCTAACAGGGAACATTCCCAGAACATTGACTAACGTTCTCTAAAAGTTCTTCCATTCATCAAAAGCATTCTTGCAGTGATGTTAGTAGAATGTTTTTTAACATTATATATCATGTGTCAAGAACATTATTCTAAATTAGACATTATCCATTAAGCCTAAAAAAATAGACATTTTGAATGTTCCTAAAACTCTCAAAATTAAATTTTTAACATTTTTGTTACTTAATGGAAATGTTAGGGAAACATTCTTACATTTTGTTAGCTGGGATTAGCTTTGTGGTGAAATAATGTGTGCCATGCTATGACGTTTTTAAACTCATTAAAGTCAACAGCTACCAAATGATTTTCTGTAGATTAAATCTGTTTTCATCTTATCCACTTTTTGTAAAAGTCTGTCATCTGTGTGCCAGCAAGATAAATGGTTTTGTGTCATATGTGATGTTTGTACTTCACTAAAGATAAGGTTTTTTCTTGTTGAGGTAAGGCAATAAATCGGGCGCCTAAGAAGACCATCAAATTTCATATATCATTCCCTAGAGGATTTATTTACACATATTTGTATAAGACTGGGACAAAAATAAGACAAATCATTTCAAGGCCCATAAAAGTGATGAGCATGAACTAGGAGTCACTTTGACTCCCTGTATTTGGACAAAAATATCTTACAAAATTGTTGCCTTTTGTCATAATAACCATTCAGTCTTCACATTAAGCATCACAGTTCGACGTAGTCCAGCTGTGACTAAAACAATTATGATGTGTTTTTGATAACAGAACTCAGACATGTTATAGCCATAAATACAAAGCAGACATCCAAAACCTAAATGTTAAGAGTCGTGGTTTTTGGTTTTTTTGTTTAATGTTCTCAGGACATTGTCAAAACAACTCATTGATGTTTATCTGTGCTGCTTTTCTTCTGCTTTGTTTGGTCAAATGTGGCATTAGGAAACCAGATTAATCTAGCTTGCTGTCTAAATTGTCACAACATATTGTGTTGGTTATGAAATTCATTTTCAATTGTACTTACTGGTTTAAAATTTGGTGCATTTGTCCCTTTATTGTGTTAAAGAGACTGCAGCATAAAAAATATAAAACTTGAGCACAAAGATGAGAGACGTTCTGGTGTTTTAATTGTTCTCTAACAATTTGTATCTTTTGTTGCATGTGTTTTTATTAATTGGTATAAATGAAAGTTCTGATTTGAAGTTCAAAAGATTTTAAATACGCAGAGATTTCAGCAGAAGACAGATTTCATATTCAGCAGATGCATTTATCCACAGCAGCATGTAATGATGAACAAACAAGCAGTTAAATAAGTGAACGAGAAAAGTTAAAGTGAGACAGATGTTATGAGTGCTTTTTGCAGGATCCAATTTAAAAGGATCTCATTGATTTAGATGTTTGATTAATAAACGTTTTAGCTGAACTGATCCCAGAACAGGAACTACAATTTAGAATGTATCAGAATTAGAATCAATACTGTATTTTCGTGGGAGGACGAGGAGAACATGTTTGTGCCATATGTTATACAGTAAACAGGAAATGCACACATACCTACAGTAATATGATGTTAATCTGGAAAACTGTTGACCCAGGCAGAAAACAAATGTAGTATTGTTCAAGAGTCAATGTGCATATCAGAGTTGTAAATTAAAGCAAAACTCTAAATGTTTGCCAAAACAGCCTGTTTCATTCTGGACTGCAGGATATATAGTTCATAATGTTGTCTCCTCCAGGGCTTCAGTTAACTGAGAACTGATGTTTTTTGGTCCGAGGCCCCCTTTTGTCCCCTGAAAGTCCAGGTAACATAGACCTGAAGAATTTACAATTGTCATCTGTAATTCTTTAAGGTTTTTAAATGTAATGTGTTAAATTTTCTCATATCGTCCATATTTTTTATTTATTTATGAACATTGAAATACATTTTCTTAAAGAATGACCTTTAGGGAAGTTATGGTTTCGATTGTCTCTTTGATGGACAGTGAATTTCTTTGCAAATCTTCTCAATTGGATAAATTCTTGTTTTCCATTCCTGTTGTTTATACTTTATAAGAAAAAAATAATGTATCAAGTAATGCCAGGAAGTAATTCAAACATATGTTAATTAAAATTCTAAAATTGGAATTAAAATTGGAAATTGCTTCTCTACTGTAGTCGCATGCAATCACGTTTAATTTTACAATTCTTCACGGTGTCAGTCATGCGCACTGTGGATCTAATCACTTGTGATCTGTTATGACTGCGAATAGTGTGACCTTTGACCCGGGTGACTGAAGATTGGATGAGATGGTGTCTGTTCAGTGTGTCTCCTGCAGAATGATTAACATCTGTCTTGTGTCAGGATTGGGCTGTGTAAGTACTGCTACATGCAGCAGGCCTGTTTTCTCCACCATTAATCATCTGGTTGAGAACAGGCCTTATCGGCCAGACTTTTGAGACTCTCTGCATGTACATTTACTTTGTAAAAACACATCTGACCTTGTGCCAAAGACACTTTGATTAATCGTCTGATTGGCTGGAGGTAATTTAATTAGACTTTGTCCCTCAGCAGCTATAAAACAGTGGAGGGTAAAATATCTCTTCTTCAAGGTTACACATACAACCTGTGAGGCTATTGTGACAGGCTTGTGTGCATGTATGTTAATGTGAGTGTTTTTCCTTATCAGTTTATATTTGTACACCTCACTAGTACCTACGCTGTAAACAATCTGTAATTTTGCTGATTTAATTTTACTGATTTCCTCTGCTTTTTAGGAAAAGTACAGATAGGAAAAGCTCATGCGTTTGATCGTGAAGGGCTCGTCTTGATGGTGGGTTATGATGGAATGTGTCTGCAGAGATTTTGGCATTCCCAACATTGTTTATGTTGCTTCTCAGAATGTGCCATAAATAAAAGCTGTTTAAATAAAACCAATTACTGCAGCAGTTGCGTAATAATGTGTGTGTCTAGAATGTTTGTTTTAAGCTTTTTATGCCTTTTTATGCTTAACATATGGACCCACATTAAAATAAGCAATAAGTGCAAAAGTGTTTAACCTATTAACTTAATTGCCATATGCTTGCTCCTAATGAACAATTGCTGGTGTAAGTAAAGGGAAAATAGTCTTACATTGAACATGTGATACATTTGATATGTGGATTTTGAATTAGTCTGATATGTAAATGAGTTATACATCCACGCTATTTTCTAAGGCTGAACATTAAGCCTCTACAATCTTATTTTGAATTAATTAGTATCTATTAAAAAATAAAAAATCAGAGAAAATCTCAGTTTCAGATATGCTTAAAGATTTCCGCAATTTGCCACAGATTTTGTATGCTCAAAAAAAATAAACAATTTGCACAAATTATATTATTGTTTTGAGTTTGTGTTTTGTTGTATGTTTGTTTTCCACAGAGCACAACAATACTGGGTAAATTTCCTTACAATGCAGTGTGTCTGACATCTAGTGGCCACTGGTTACATGCTACGATTAAAAATAAATAGAATAAACAGTTTCATTTTGTTCTGTTACAGTTTCATTTTGTTCTGTTAAAATCCAGCTACTGATAAAACACCAGATATTTGGTATTTATCACAATAGATCTTCCAGAATATTTTAGAGGTTTTTTAGGGGTGAT